>CM035091.1:25456147-25581186 GCA_020205505.1 Panax japonicus | reverse complement strand
TAAATTAATGACACATATCCGGCCTGGCTCAGCCTTCCAAAAAGCCTGGCCTGGCCCGGCCTACGGCCTAGTTCTAGCCTGGACCGGCCTGTTTCATAGCCTGGACTGGCCCAGCTACCTAATCAGGCTTAAAATCTTTAGTTGTGTAATATTGTAATACAAGCAAGTCTTTTTATAAGGAAAATCCTCCTTATATTTGCATACCCCTTTCAATGTGGGACTTTGCATTTTATAAGACATTGTGTAATATTGTATTACTAGCAAGTCTTTTTATAAGGAAATCCTCCTTATATTTGCATACCCCTTCCAATGTGGGACTTTGCATTTTGTAAGACATTGTGAAACATTGTATTACTAGCAAGCCTTTTTATAAGGAAATCCTCCTTATACTTGCATCCCCCTTTCAATGTGGGACTTTGCATTTATAAGATAAACATTGTATCCTCCTTATATTTTTACTAGCAAGCCTTTTTATAAGGAAATCCTCCTTATACTTGCATCCCCCTTTCAATGTGGGACTTTGCATTTATAAGAATTTAAAACTCAAGTTATTACAGAATAGAACATAAATCGGATTACTAATTTACCATAGTCATACTCATCCCTCATGACAACCTCCTCTTTCAACAACTTTAGAATACTTAACACAAAGTTGAGTAATATACCAAAGAAAAGTTCTTAAAAGGAACAATGTGGGACTTGGTTATTTTGAAATAAAGAAATTAAACTTGGGCCATTACAGAAAAGAATATAGTATATGCATTGGTAAACTAATTTTACCATAGTTATACACTCCTACTCATCCCACATGACAACCTCCTCTTTCAACAACTTTAGAATACTTATCACAAAGTTGAGTAATATACCAAAGAAAAGTTCTTAAAATGAACAATGTGGGACTTGGTTATTTTGAAATAAAGAAATTAAACTTAGGCCATAACAGAAAATAATATAGTATATGCATTAACAGAAAATAATATAGTATATGCATTGATAAACTAGTTTTACCATAGTCATACACTCCTACTCATCCAACATGACAACCTCCTCTTTCAACAACTTTAGAACACTTAACACAAAGTTGACTAATATACCAAAGAAAAGTTCTTAAAATGAACAATGTGGGACTTTTAGTTCAATTACATTTTTGTTTCAAAGTCCCACATAGTCTAATTAACATTTCTTGTCCCAAATTTTCTTCTATAAATAGAGGAGAGTTCAAGTCATAATAATTCAAGCAAAATGTACTTGAGCATGTGTTGGGGTTTGGCTTTGCTTAGTCCCACATAGTCTAGTATAAGATTTTTGTTCTTGTTTTCCTTTAATAAATGGAGAATAAGTATAGTGGGTTTGTCTTGCTTGGCATAGTCCCATATTGTCTAGTATAAGATAATTTTTCGTGCTTTCCTTCAATAAATGGAGGAGAAATAGGAGTCGTTTGCCCAACAATTGAGTGGGTTTTGCCATGCTTGGCATAGTCCCACATAGTTTAATAAAAACTTTTTTGTACTTGTTTTTCCTCAATGAATAGAGGAAAACAGTTTTAAGTGAAAACTTGGGCCTGGCTCGGCCTGGCCTATAGGCCTTAACAGGCCACATATTTTTGTTTTAAACCTGGCCCGGCTCGGCCTGCAGACTAAAAGTCAAGGCCTGAGGCTTGGGCCGGTCCAGGCCAGGCCGGCCCGTTGTGCATGCCTAGCTCCTGGTGATTAATATTTTTGGGCCAACTCTACATTACAACATTTATACTCGGTAAAAAAGAAATTTTATTTGTAACATCTACAAATTTTAAGAATACATTGTTGTCCTATACTTATTATTTATTTTACTATTTATTTTAGTATAGTGTGTTGATTCTCCCTTAAACTCCGGTGGTCCCAGCTCCTTGAACTGTTTAGCGGTGACCGTCCGAGAGTTTCCAGTGTTTTCACCTACATTTTGGATAGGAGCCGCTCTTGCCTGCTGTTGCATGAATTGCATAAAGCCTCTGAACAATACATCATTTATCATTTGGTCAGTGTTGTTGTTTGCATGAGGATTGTCGCCTTCCTGATGCACATTCTCCTGATTATTGATATGTGGAGACTCACCGGTCTCTTGTGCTCCATTGCTATTCTCAACATTTTTGGATGTCATTTTCAGATACTGCCACAAAACAAAGGTTAATTGACATGTAACATAATATCTCTAAACTCTGACCAACCAATTGAAATACAAAATAAATTTAAGTAGGTCATACTAGCGAAGGAATTCCCCGTCTTTCCCCTCCTATTTCTAGTCTAACATCTTAGCCAGGGATCATATCCCTAAGCTTTGATACCAACTGTGACGCCCCCAAAATTAGGTATACATCTCACATCTTGGATCGTCAGATACATGGTACAAAATTCAAATACAACTGTCGTGTACAATACGACAAAACATAACTGTGAGTTTGAATACAATTATTGTCTACTAGAGATTATACAAACTCAAAAGGAGTCCTCATTACAATTATTAACACACTATTTCACAGAATAGTGAGGACTACTAATGCAAATCTTTGGACCGTCACTCCGTTCCCCGACTAGTCTCTGCTATGTTCTCATTTTTTGAAGAGAACAGTGAAAGAAAGGGTGAACTCAACTAGCCAGTAAGAAATATTATGACTAAGATAATGCAGAATAAATTATCATTAGTCTCCAATAATGTTAAACTGATAAAATATAATAGACATCAAGTTTAACTGTAGTGGAACAAGCAATCCATTAAAAGAGTCAAGTAGAAAATAAAATCTACTATCTTTTATGATTAAAAAGGTTTTTCATCACTGTTATCGCTGAGACTCAGCTTAATAAATATTCCACATCATCGAATCACCCCTGCACTACGGCCAAGGATATTCTTTAGTATCACGACCACAATTATCCATGCACTACGGGCCAAGAATATTTGTGTATTCATTAATGGTCATGATCATGTCAACAACTATCCATCAATGCACTACGGGCCAATGAGAACTTTTACCACATCATTTGTAACATTACAGTCATAATTACACCGAATAATCCCTGGTCATAATCATACCAAGTCCATCTATGCACTACAGGCCACAGATGACTTTCAACAAAATATAAACATGAGGATGATGACAATGATATAAGAATTCAATAAAATAAGTTCAAGAATTATTTTATCCAAGAATTATTAACGTCCAAATTATCAACATGATACTGTTTTGTAGAGTAAAATTCAAGAATGATCAAAATAATATTTTCATGAAAAGATACTGGATGAAGCGCAAATATCAATGATATTTTACTAATTTCATGGAATATAGAAGTCAAAACTTTAACCAACTGAGTATAATAAATAATGGAATAACAAAAGAAATCCCTATGCATGCGGTACTTCGCATAGACAGGTTATTCCAATAGAATAATAATAACGGAACCAGGTCAGACAAAATTTGTACCGACAGGATGTTCCAACATAATAATAAAGACGGAACCAGGTCCGGTGTAAAATACACAGACAGGATGTTCCAACAGAATAATAATAAGACGGAACCAGGTTCGGTGTAAAACACACAGACAGGATGTTCCAACAGAATAATAGAAGAATGTCACCAAGTATAGGGTAAATCGCGTATACAAGTTATTCCAGCAGAATAATAAGAAATAGAATAACAACAGTTCTCTTCATGAATAAGAAAGAATAACACCCCTTACTAGTACAACAAATAATATTCCCTACCTTAAGAAGAAGAGTACTGGATATATAAGTAGTGAAGTAGCAGAATACTTTCTTCTTTCTCTCTATAGTTTATCTCTCTAGAATTTCAGTGAATTCGTAAAAAAATAATGAATGAATGAGCTTCTATTTATAGAAAAATGGAATGCATAGTAACTAACTCATGAATGGTCGAGAGATAAACTAGCTTCTATTTAATCTGACGGTCCATATTTAAAGTAAAATCTTTAAATAAAATATAATATATATATGTATATTATATATATATATATATATATACAATTAATAATTGTACTTTTCCCCCCTACCAACAAAGTCACAATAATACTCCCCCACGTTCCTTTCTCCTTCCCCCACTTTCTGATTACCAAATCTTTATATATATATAAATATAAAAGATAAAAATTATAATCCTATACGGGGAAAATGGATATGCACAGCCGTGCAAATTTTATTTTTACACAGCAGCAAAAACGACGTCTTTTGACCCATTTATTTTAAAAAGAAAAACACGGCTTCTCTTCACCCTCCTCCCAAAAACAACCGAACCTCTCCCCTCCCAAATCCCAGATCCAAGCTCTCCCCTCCCAAATCGATCATGGAAACACGGCTTCTCTCCTCCCCTAATTATCGAATCAGAAATTGCGCATCAAAAATCGCGATCTGAAACATCTGAAGCATTCGATCAATGTTTTCAGGCCGCTGATTTTGGCTCCATTCTTCAATATCTATCTCCTGCCAGCAATAAGGCTCCATCACTGCTCTCCCCCATGATTTGCATACCCTTGGGACAACAATAAGTATCTCTTGTAGAGGAATGTTTCTGAATATTAGCCCAAGTGCATCAGGTAACAGTTCGTCCCAATTCCTAACATTACCACATCCTTCCTCCATTTAGTCTTTTATTTCACTGGAAAATAATAAAGAAACACAAGAAAAAAAGATGAATTTAGGGTCCATATAGAAATCAAAACTATAATTAAAAGTAATGTTACAGTGCCCAGAAATTAAACACCCAGATATCCCAGAAAATTTTCAGGTACCATAGATTTTTCCCAGAATTAAAATGACTTCATTAATTCTTAATCCAACATATTATTGTGGGATATTTTGTCAATAAATAAATAATAAAAGATTATCTCGCAACTTGCAATGTTATCTCGCTCTGAATTTGGGTCTGCAGCATAATAAATGAGATGTGTAGTATGAAATACTATTTACAGTGAAATGCAATGTTCTTAATTGTCTTCTTTTTTTTTCTTCTGAAAATTGTCTTTGGTATTCAAGTTCAATATGCAATGTTATTAATTCGTCTTCTTTTTTTCTGTTTTTTTTCTCTTTCAGATTCCACGTACTCTCTTTTTTATCTTTGTTTGATTTTATATTAACATAGTGCAATTATGTGAGGTCTCACTCTGAATTTGGGTCTGCAGCATAATAAATGAGATGTGTAGTGTGGTTGCTACATAAGCATTGTGGTTGGTAATTTGTTATGAAGCATTTTGAAATTTTATCGTTTTAATTGTTATGTAATTACAAATTTACAGGATTTGTGTTGTCTTGATTTACAATGCATTCAATTTAGTGATTCACTGACTAAAAAAAATTCTTTTTACTTTTTTCCGTAATTAATTGAACCAATGCAGAACACGCTTTTTGATTTTGACTGAAGGAGTTTACTGTGTTCTCTTTAGGCTTGGAATAGGTTAAGATCTTCTGATGCAAGCCAAGCTGCTGATGCCATTTCAAGCTTCCAGTTTTTCCTCTGTGGTTTAGCTGCTGGTACATGTGCTAAAGCTGTCTGTCATCCACTAGATGTTGGTCTTTTTCGACAGATTGAAGGACTACAAAGGCACCCGAGATATGCTCAGGTTGAGCGACAAACGTACATAAATATGGTTGATGCCCTATGTCGAATCGTGCAGATGGAGGGTTGGGCTGGGCTTTATAAGGGTATTGTTCCATCAATTTTTAAGGCTGCCCCTGCTGGTGCTGTAACATTCGTTGCTTATGAATTTACATCAGACTGGTTAGAGTCTATTCTGACTTGAAGCTGACTTGAAGCTGACTTGATTTGTGTTCTATTTTTTTTTTGCTTTTGCATTTGCCTTTTCTTTTCTGTCTACTATAATGTAAGGCCTTAGAAAAAGCGGGCTGATTTTATAGTTGTAAATTTAGTTATCCTCTTCACAGGTCATAATTTTGTAGTTGTAGTATGATCACACAATTGTAACATTGCAAGTTATTTGCACAACATTTGTTTTAACGACATCCATGTTATTATTTGTCCTAGTCTGATTTCATTATTATTTGCAGCTTGTTGGAAATGTTTTCTTAGTTTTCTTCTTTAACATCTTGTTGGAAATGTTGAAATATTATTGGTGCTTAAAGTAGTGTTGTGCTGCCAATGTTGTTGTATTAGGTAGTGATTATATGGACACCAGCTTGTTTATTCATAACATGGCAGTCCTTTTCTGGAGATCAACAAAGAAGAAACTCAGTAAGAAATGGGAACATGACGTTTTATCATTTAAGAAATGTTGCTCTGTTTGATTAAGACATGTTAAATTGCCACAGAAATGTCACGTTTTGAATTGGTGAAAAATTTAGCATCCAAAACATGTAACATAAACAGAAAAGGTAAAAAGATTACTAGAAAGAAGATCTAATATATATATATATATATATATATATATATATATATATATATATATATATATATTCAATAGTTCAATTGACAAACACCAAAATATACAAACAAAACTACTAATATTTTCCATCCTTGCAGATGAAAAATAAAGCTCCAGATGGCGGACCGACTGTTTGCAAAAGGAAATCACATAAAACGTTTCCTTCTAAAATGGCCCGACTCTAAGATAACTAGAACTACTGCATAAAAACATATAATTCCAGTAGAAACAACTAAAAAAGCATACAAGTACAAACATTATTCAACATTTGTTTTAACAGTAATATTTTGCTGCAATGTTTACCAGAAACATACAACTCCAGAGTTATCCAACTAGGAATTCTTATTACAAACAATTTGTGCAATCCATTTTTCATGGGTCCATCTATCCAACTACCTCATGTAATATGTGTTCACCTTGATAATATTTCAACTTGATCGCAAAACATACGGATCACAGAACAATTTTTCACCACTTGCTCTTACGGAACATGTAGCTTTAACTCGAAGTGCAGCTTTAGCAGTCTCTTAGCGATTCCCCGACGAAGCATAAATGGTGACTACATTTTAAAGTCATGGCCTGAAAAGATCCTTAGCAATTAGATACATCAAAGAGAATAATATGATTTATATAACTTAATATGATGTAAAAATAGTTTATTTAATAACTACATCCCAAAAGTAAGTTCATTTAAATACCAATTATCTATATAATGAACCAACTTCATTTAAATACCAATTAGGGAAACATACTGCTTAGAATATAGAAAATTTCATTCAAGGGTCATGTTCATTATGTTTTCGTAGTTAGAATAAGAAGAAAGTACCTTTGGTGATTTTGTCTTTTCCTTTATTCTCTTTCTCATTATCGTTGTCTTTGTTATGTTGAATTGCTATTAATAAACAACAATAAAAATAAAAATTAAATATTTATAATAAAAATAAATAAATAAACATAACAAAATGAATTGTTTGTACCTAGTTTTGGACAAGTAGTCCTATAATGGTTGGCTTCACCACACTCTCCACAATAACGAATTTGTTTACCCTTTACGTCTTGAGCTACCTCTCTACCTGATTGAAATCTCGAGGCTCCCCTTGGTCTACCTTTAGTACTAACTGGTCCATTGGGATCACACACTGTTATTTCTGGAATGTCAACAAAAGGAAATACCTGGACTAGATGTTTGAGTTGAATCCATCTGACAAATCACATCTTACAATTTTTTCTCCTTTATCCTTTTTATCATATCATCCAACAAATATTCAACTTCATTAAAAATTGTCAGTGATGAAGTAGCATCTTGTAACACTTTGGACATTTTTGATTTCAGAGAAAACACCATCATAGGAGTCACATCAACCTCGCTTGATGAACATCCAACAATATCAGGTCGATACTTAGCATCCATAGTCCATCTTTTCAATATATATATTTCTGGAATGGAAACAAAATTTTTAAATCTCATAACATAAATGATATGATTGCATATCATTCATTCCATCTTGAACTTTGCACTAGAACAATTAAGAGTCTGTCCACCATCATACAAGACAGTTCTCCAATTGGCTTTAGGACTCGTGCTCTTTCCAACTTTGTATTCAATTATGTCTCCATCCTTCCTCACTTTCTCCTTCCAATAGGAATAACTAGCTTTAAATTCAGTGTGAAATATGTCGAATATTTTTCTTGTGTATAGTTGTCCAGCTTATTTCTCAATCTCCAACTCAGTCTCGTATATTGGGTGAGAATTTTTTTGTCTTGAAATCTTCTTCTTTCTCTGATTGCCGACGAGATACAAGAGTATTTTTATATTGGGTCACAAACTCATTCAATGGAGTTAACGCATGAACAAATCCATCAAAAAATGAATTAATACTCTCACTACGTTGGGTAGATGTCATTCCAGCTGTAAAGATGTCTCTGAAGTATGCAGGAACCCATTGATGTCGCATTTCATACAAGTTCATCAACCATATATTATTATTCAAATCATACTTCTTCTTCAAAAGTTCCCAACGACTCTCTAATTCTAATATGGTTTCACTATAAAACCATGCTTTATACTCATCACAAAATGCTTGATTGCTAGAACGAAGGAGATGAAGCCTCTCTGTGATATGCTTCTCAATGTGCCATGAACAAAATCGGTGTCGAGTATTAGGAAAGACTTTCTTTATAGCATTGCAAATAGCATGATCTTGATCTGTTATAATTACCCCATGATCTTTTCCACACATGCATTTCTTCCACTCTTGAAACAACCATGTAAAAGATTTCTCTTTCTCATTTGCAAGTAAAGCACAACCAAACAAAATAGATTGTCTGTGTTGATTAACCCCCGTGAATGGAGCAAATGGTAATGAAAATTTATTGGTTCGATATGTAACATCAAAAGAAACTACATCACTAAATTGTAAATATGATGATATCGATCTCCCATCGGCCCAAAAAACACTTTTAAGACTGTGATCCTTCTTCAAATCTATGGCAAAAAAAATGACGGGTCACTAATTCTTTTTGCTAGAAAATGATGAACTACTGAAATGCATTTACGACCAACCATATTCTTTCTCTGTATGCGAAAATGATCTACACATTGTTGTGTTGTTATCATCTCATCCTCACCATTCCCATGAGCATTAACGACTTTTGCAATTGTTGATGGGCGCAATCCAGTTTCATGCATCTTCTCCATCAAATTTTTAACAGTTTGACTATGATGATATGTCTTATGAGAGCGATGTTTCCGTGCTGATGAAGGGCTAGTAAACTCGTGATTATATTCATCACAAAAACTAGTAACACGTCATGTCTTCGTTTTTTGGTTTAAATGGATCCACATCCTTGCACGACAATCAGATCTTACTTGTCTTCGTCGTTTCTTCGATTTCTCTTCAAGTGTTTGATCTTTATCTTTTGCAATTCCACCTTTACTATAAATAATGAATCGACCTATTGCCTCCCCCGAAGTTTTAGATTTGTCAAGATTTGACAAACGGAGTCCGAATCCTTTATGCCTTGTATATGTATTATGCATCACATATGCGTCGTCCTGACTAAGAAACGATAATCCAACATATGGAACTTCTATAAAAGTTTTTGTATTGTCATCCTCTATATTTACACTGGAAAAAAAAGAGAACATATAATTCAATTGATAATATAATTCAAAGTTCAAAATGTTGGTCAAATATTTTACTCTGTGTCATGAAAGTTTAACGCCGACTCTGAGTGTTATAATGGCAAGGTCGTCTCAGATTGTTGTGACATAGCATTATCTGCACGTCCATGTTCAGGAACATTACAAACTTCCATCCTAGGACTTCCACCACTGTAGAAACAGATGCAATATAGTCTAATCACAAGGAGAACTTTAATATAAATCTAAGAGCTTCGAAATGAATCCACTGAGTACACATAAAAGGATATAGAAAATAATATAATAGGTTATCAGAATTAAAATTTTAAAACGCAGAATGTCAAGAATTAAAATTTTGTACAAAGTGGATTCCTTTATTTGGTATGCACCAGCACTACTAATGTGATGCTCAATCTTTTATTATTTATTTCTTGTGTTTCTTTATTATTTTGCAGTGAAATAAAAGACTAAATGGAGGAAGGATGTAGTAATGTTAGAAATTGGGACGAACTGTTACCTGATGCACTTGGGTTAATATTCAGAAACCTTCCTCTACAAGAGATACTTACTGTTGTCCCAAGGGTGTGCAAATCATGGGGGAGAGAAGTGATGGAGCTTTATTGCTGGCATGAGATAGATATTGAAGAATGGAGCCAAAATCAGCGGCCTAAAAACATTGATCGAATGCTTCAGATGCTTCAGATAGCGATTTCTGATGCGCAATTTCTGATTCGGGAATTAGGGGATGAGAGAAGCCGTGTTTCCATTATCAATTTGGGAGGGGAGAGCTTGGATCTGGGATTTGGGAGGGGAGAGGTTCGATTGTTTTTGGGAGGAGGGTGAAGAGAAGCCGTGTTTTTCTTTTTAAAATAAATGGGTTAAACGACGTCGTTTTTAGCTGTTGTGTAAAAAAAAAATTGCACGGCTGTGCATATCAATTTCCCCCTATATATATATATATAATCATATTATTATGTATTCACGGTTTAAAACTTTGTGAACTCAAATCCCACCTCCAATCTCATATTCCAAAGTCATACATGGGCCCCACATGTGGCCCCACCTTTATAATATTAAATTTTTTTCTACCGATTATTTTGAAAAATGGGTAAATTGGGGTCCATAAAATAAGCAAAATTGAGTGACTTCTCATGTAAGCATCAATAATCAATACCGTGTGCTACTATGAAACCACGCGTATTACTGTGCTTTTAACATCGGGTGTTTCAACAGTTAACGGTAAAACTTCCGCCGTTATTTTCATAAAGTATTTTTGTCGTTTTCTCAATCCGACAATAATTCCATTATGGGATCCACCAATGATTTTGCCGTTATACTAATATTCCTTGTTAAAACGAATATTCCCCGACCAATCGAATATTATATAACAACTTGCGTACTTTGCAAAATTTATAAATATTACCCACAACTATTATATCAATTTCACTCCATAATATTCAAAATTAATATTTATAGAAAATTAATCTTTATTCAAAAAGTTGGGGTTTTACAGACTGACCAAGACAAGGTAAAATTTTCTCTAATATAATAATCGCTTAAATATATAAGTGATAGTTTCATATTTATTATTTTGACATATTGCACAATATTTTTATAGCTTAATCAAGCCATTAAGACATGGTATATAGAGGAGAAGGAAAGAGGTGTTTTCAAGTTTTTACACTGTTATCAAGAATTCTCCAAAGTGGATTACAGAAGTGGTGTACCCCAATTTGAGCCGAAGTGTAGCTGCATCAGATTCGATCAATTTAGGAGACGATGCGAGTGCCTCTGGTCATGTAGAAATGGAAAGGCCAATTGGTAAGAAGGCTGGAAAAGAGCGACTAAAGTTTAAAAAAATGAAGGTGGAAGATAGTGAAGAGTCTCAAACCAGAATTCATTTCGAAAAGTCACAAGATTTAATGCAAAAGTTTCATGAACAGAAGATGGAAGTCATTTTCTAGGATAGCAAAAAAATGGATGAATATCTACAGTTGAAAAAGGAGAAACTTTAACTTGATAGGGAGCATAAAGAGGAAAAGGTTATGACTATTGACATGTCTAGCTTGAATGAGATGCAACGAAAATACATTGAAATGAAACAAGCAAAGATCTTTGGAAGAGTGTTTAACAAGTACACGATTTAGTTTTTCTATCTAACTTTCTATGGACTTGTAGCAATTGTAGTTTATTTCTGTTTCTTTAGATTTGCTCAAATTTCAATATCTCTCAACTTGTATTTTTTGAAGTTTGCTTGGACTTGTGGTAATTGAAGTTTCTTTGGACTAATTTTAATTTGCAATTGCTTTGGACTAATTTTAATTTGCAATTACTTTGGACTTATTTTAACCTACATTTACTTTAAGAAATTTTATTATGATATTATATAAATGCTTGACATTATATTTAAACAAAATACAAATACTTGGCACTACATTCAAAAATTCAAACAGAACAATATAACTTAAACATTTATTACATAAGTAGAAACACAATTACTCAACATTTCCGTGCCTCTCCCATAGATGCTCAATTAAGTCTTCTTGAAGACGACGATGCATAGTTTTATCTTTTAAATTTTCACGTCCCGCAATGAATTGGTTATAATCAAAGTGTTCATACCCGCAATCCATTATTGGAGGGGAAATTTCTTCAAATAAATAATAGTTACCTTTCTCCAATGACTTGTATAGGTCACGTCCGTCTTCTACAATCATGTTATGCATTATAATGCTTGCCTTCATGACATTCTTCAATGTTGCTAACCTAAAATACCTGCAAGGTTGCTGAATTATATGAAAACGTGATTGGAGAACTCCAAAGGCAATTTCCACATCTTTCCGTGCAGACTCTTGAGCACTTGCATAATTTTTTGCCTTTTGAGTTTGTGGCATTTGGATTGTTTTTGCAATAGTAGACCATTTTGGATAGATACCATCCGCCAAATAATATCCCGTATTGTATTGATGATTATTGATGACAAAGTTCACTGACGAAGCACGACCATTAATAACATCTGCAAAGATAGGAGAACGTTCAAGAACATTGATGTCATTGAGTGAACCTGGAAGGCCAAAAAAAGTATGCTATATCCAAAGATCACGTGAGGCTACTGCCTCTAATATTACTGTTGCATCACCACAATGGCCCGAGTAGTGACCTTTCCATCCATTTGGACAATTTTTCCATGTCCAATGCATACAATCAATGCTGCCAAGCATTCCTGGGAATCCACGCTCCTCATATAGTAAAAGTAACCTACTTTCATCATTGGCAGTAGGTGTCCTTAAGTATTGATCACCAAAAATGTTAATCACTGCTTCAACAAATTTTTTCATTGCCTCATTTGTTGTGCTTTCTGCAAGCCGAAGATCCTCATCCACCATATCACCAGAAACTCCATAACACAACATTCTGAGTGCTGCAGTAACTTTTTGTAATGAAGATAAGCCCTCTGTGCGTGCATCATTTCGACGTTGCACAAAATATTCATCATAAGCCAAAACAGCATCATGAATGCGGAGGAATACATTACGACTCATGCGAAATCGTCTTCGAAATAACCTATGAGGAAATGTCGGGGTTGGGGAGATGTAATCTCGTACCAAGTTTTTATGGCCAATCTTACGATCACGATCGATGTAAACACGACCGAGAACGGAACCTCGACGTGTCTTTGCTTTGCCTTTTTTGTCTGAAATTTCTCCTTCCATGGTTAAACAATTTTCATGCAGAACCTCTTGTTCAGCAGAGTCAAGTAAGAGATGTTGATGCCTTCTTCGAAAAAAATTGAAACATTTGTGATGTTAAAAGAAGGAGAAGAATGCTAAATTGAAATGATCGTTGCACTTTTTGATTTCTAGCGACATCTATTTTTAAATTAAAATAATAGTATTTTTAAATTCAAACAACATTTTTTTAAAATAAAAAATAGTTACAACGGTCAAAATATGTCTTAATTGTTGGAACTTTTAAGTCATTTAAATTTCAAATTTCAAATTTCAAAATTTATTATTTAAGGAATCAATATAAGGAATCTGTTGGGTACATAGTGAAAAAATTGAATCCCTATCCTGCAGAATGACCCAATAACACTGCAGAGTAGGGATATAAATAAGGAAACTGCTGTGAATGCTCTAACAACAGTTTCCCTAATTAACTCTTTATTCCTAATTTTGAAGAATGCATCAACAAATCATTATCCAACATTTTCCTTATCCTTATTTGACTTTCTATTTTAATCTCTATATAGGATTTTATTCCCCAGAATGAGGGAGTCAAAAGACCATTCTCTATATATACAAAATGACATTCCACACCCTCATTTAAGTGGACAACTCATCAATCATACACATCTTGACATTTTTTTACTACTTTATTTTCAAATTATAAACTTAATATTGACTTATATTTTAAAAATTAATTTCAAACATATTCAAATTTAAAACTGATATAAGTTTATTTAATTTATGTCAATATTATTATAAATATTATAAACGTAATAATAATTATAAAATTTATTATTTTCAAAATTTAAATGAATCATATTATATTTAAATTTAAATTTAAAAATATCACAAATTAACTTTTTAAAAGTTAATATTAATCTTATGTATATTTGCAACTACAATCCATTCAATACTCACTTCATAATTTACTTAAAATATAAAATAAAATAAACATTATTTTACAGTGAAATATAATTGATAAATTATATTCTCTCTTTTATAAATTATAAGATTATTATTAATTTGATATTTTGGCTATTGGAAATTTTAACTTTTAACTTTTAAATTTTATTATTTAAGGAATCAATATAAGAAAACTGTTGGGTACATAGTAAAAAAATTGAATCTTTATTTTGTAAATGACCCGATAATATTGCAGAGTAGAAATAAAGATTAAGAAACTGTTACGAATATTCTTAATAGACATCTAAATTGAGAACTTAAATTAATTATGCAAGTATTTCAACTGGCAAGATGTCTAAAGTTTTGTTGAAAGTAATAGTATAAAGGTCAAACTCAATAACAACTTGCATGGTACGTAAAGAATTTATTTTACCTATAAAAAAAAACTTGCATGGTAAGAAATACGCAAGGGTCGAATGATATTTGTATCCTTAAAAATTATCATCAACTTTTAAAATCGTTTATAAAATTTATTTTTCGTCAATTAAATTTTTAAAATGACATTTTTTAGTGTTTTTGTTCCTTTTACCCGATTTGACCCTAACCCAACCTATTTTAACCTAATCCAACCTATTTTAAAAAAATAAATTAAAAGTTTTAAGCTAGTTATTATTTTAAAATTATTTTAAACCTTTTATTTTTTTAAAAAAAAATTAATTGGTGAAATTGGAGTCGGGTTAAATTGGGCCGAATTGAATTAAAATTTGGTCAAAATGAATCGGGTTGGGGTCAAACCCAGTCAAATGAGTTGAAACGACAAAAAATACCACTTTTAGGATTTAATTGGCGAAAAATAAATTTTTGGGATAACTTTAAAAGTAGGTGACAACTTAGAGATAGAAGTGACATTCAGCCAATAATATATGATAAATTTAGAAGAAATTTAAGTGTAATGAATAAATTGACCCCGATAAAATCTTATAAATTTTTTAATATACGGGATCAAATTATATTTTTTTTATAACTTTCTCAATTTCATATTATTTCTACTCCTTGATGTATGCATCTTCTTCTAATATTTTTAAAATAAATAATAATTTAATTTATATTATTTTTATAACTTAAGAAATTTAAATATTTATTAACAAATTTGTAATTATAAAGGCATATCACTAAGGGGTGTGTATATATATAATGTTATTACTTGTTATATTAACAATATTGTAAACAAAGTACATGTTTTACATATGCAACTGCCCAAAAAATACAAAATTATCTAAAAAAATTGGCTCGCGTGCACTGCCCCCAAACTCCCACTAAATTATTTATAGCATCATAATATTTTGACCCCATTAAATAAATATTTTTGACTTCACCAGAGTATATATATATATATATATATATATATATATATATATATATATATATATACTGTATATTAATTAGAACTTTATAATTTTAATTATTTACTTAATTATGCTACTATTATGATAGATCATTTGATATGTACATGGTATTGTTATTACCTTTTCAACCACAAAACGTGTATACACATATCCCACGCGTAATATTTAACAAACAATAATTGTTTGCCCAAAATGAAGACCGCATATCTTTACACCGACTAAATCACATTTGTGTATACGTAAACCACAAAATCTGATGAAAATTAAAGTTAAAATAATGAATGCATTATGCATGGATGATCAAGCCATAACACGAACTAATTAATTCTCACAAACAAGTAATTGATCATCCAGCCATTCAATTATTTATTGTGATTAGGATTATCTCCATTTCAAATGAAATGGAGAGTCTATGTCACATTCTAAGGCATTTAAATCTTGACCATGAAATAAAGACTCTATCCTACTTCCATGGGCACTTCCTTAACTCGATCGCCTGCTTTGTCTGATGTGCTGCGGGTGGTAATAGATCGGCTCTACAAAGGGGACAAGTACTGACATTACTCTTATCGATCCAACCATCGAGACAATCTTTATGAAACACATGACTACAATTCCACAGCTCCCTCACTAGGTGGGTTCCTTCCACGGGATTCAAGCACACCGCACATCCATCATGCTCATACTCATCATCATCACCGTAAAGATTACCAGCTGATGATTTCTTGTTTTGAAGGAGGAAGGAGCTGTATTCCATAACTGGAAGCTGTCTCTTGATTGAGTCAGTTATGTGATAAAGCGGGAGTGGAATCAATGAAGTCGACCAATTAAATTCATAATTTTCCTCTGCCGAGCCACCGTTGGGATCATCACTAGTAGTAGTAGGGTTATAATTTGGTGTGTTGAGCAGAGAGAAATAGGAAAGAAATTCCATGAAAAAGTGTTTGACGTAGACTAATAGATGATGAGAATAGTATTGTAGTAGGGCTTTAATTTGTGGTATAAACACTAAAATATTCATGCTATAGTAATTGAACAAACGCCATGAATATTAAGCTAAGAAAGTTTAAGAGCTCTAGAGATGGAAAAATTAAAAAGAGGAGGGAATAGACATATAGCCATACCAGCTAGGTAGGTGCACGATGCCTTTTTCTCCCACATGTTACTTGATGGAATTGAACAGATAAGCATGGAAAGGTCTATATGAGAGAGTGACGAGTTATGCATTTTTCACATCATGTGGTCCATATCCAACTTTTCTTTTAAATGTGGACAAGATTATTTCACCGGAAATTAAGTTATAATTTGGTCAACTTTTTTGTTAAGACATAAAAAATATTATATTTATATAGTTAATTAAGAGTTGAATTAGAAATATTAAAATTTGAATTTATATTACTATTATATGAATACAATTCTTTACTATATGATTAGCCTCGCAAAAAAAAAATTGATTAATTTTTAATTTTATAGGGTCCGAAAACCCTATTTCACCTGTATAAGGTCGCAAGTTGACTACCATGGTATTTGTTTATTTTTTTTAATACATCTTAATAACTTTGCATTTGATTCGTTGAGAGGGTAAAGTTGTTTGGTAAATTATGTTCGTCTCTTATCGTGTCTTAATCGGTAAGAGAAAAATATAAATCTAAATCATTAAAAATTGTCCCTTATTGAAAAATTTAAATCTATGGGGTCATTATTAAGTTTTAAAAAATCAATTTGAGATATTTTTAAATTTAAAAGTTTTTCAGATGTTTTATACTTTTTAGTTATCAAAAAACTTTTTAAATTTAGATATTATTTCATTAAGATAATCTAATTTATTAAAATATACACTAATCATTCATGTCTTAATTGCTCAATTTTATGAAATACCACATATCTCTTATTAAATTATTTGACCTCATTCATACTTAAATACTGAAAAGTTTATTTCACGTGATAAAGATTGAACTCTTTACCCACTTATTAAATTATTTGACCTCTATTCTGGTATGTAGCATACACTCGCGAAGCTATTGTGGGGTTAATTGAACCTACTAAAAAATACTCCCTCCGTCCCAAATTAACTGTCCAGTTTTGACTTTTTTAAGTCAAATTGACTATTCTTAAAATTAATAATTAAGCTTATATAAATATATTTCTAAAATTATAAAAATTAAGATTAGTAATAAATTGTATATACTTTCTTTTAGTTATAATCTCTTCACCTATATTTTAGCAAAAATAGTAAAAAGATTAGTTTTAAAAATGGTCAATTTGACTTTAAAAAGTCAAAACTGAGCAATTAATTTGGGACGGAGGGAGTAATTATTTTATAATGTAAGGTCAATTTTAAAATTTTAAAATATTATATATAAATTGATGCCACTAAAATTTTATGAACTTTCTATTATACGGGGTCAAATTGAAAATTTATAATTTTGTCAATAAAATTTTAACCACATATGACTCATATATTTTCAATATATATATATATATATATATATATATATATATATATATATATATATATATATATATATATCTATAATATTTTAAACTAAATAATAATCTAATTTATATTATTTTTAAAAATATATAATGAATTAATTACTAATAAACAGTTGTGATTAAAAATGTAAGACCCCGAATTTTATGAAATAAAAGTATTCAATTTTCTTATAATTACTATTCAGTAAATGGTTAAATTGATAAAAGTTTAAAGTTAAGGGTGATATATGTAAATTTTTTTAAAATAAGCAAGTGGTTATAAAATACTCATTGTTGTCGGGGAATATTCGTTTGGTCGTGGAATATTCTTCCTGTCGGAGAATATTCGTATGACGGCGCAGCCTTTTGTGGGTCCCATAACGAAAAAAGATTGGTTGAAGAAAACGACAAGTATAAGTTGTTTACAAATAATGATGTAGTTGTTACCGTTAACACTGTTGGAATACCCGGTGGTTAAAACACAATAATACGCGTTGTTGCACAGTAGTACACGGTATTGCATCAATTATTGATTCTTACGTAAGAAGACACTACTCAATAATTATTACAGTAGTTACTGTTCAGTATTTTATTGATTCAATAATTACTGCGTTGATATTTTATATTACTGTTGTTTCAATAATTGTCACTACACAATATTTTTTATTAACAGAGCAATAATTCATATTATCTGAATAATATTATTAGATAACATTATTGGTAATGTCTAGAAAGTTCTGTCTAAGGAGAGGTTTGGTCACTTAATTGCGCGCCAGTAAGGAGAAATTCTTATTGGAAAGCCCCTTCTTTCCTGGGAACTGCCTGGTTGTCAATATTGTGATTCTGTAATATTATTTGTGAATAATTAATTATTGATTTATATGATAAGAAAAATATTCATTTTATGTGGATATAGATGGATAATCTTTTTTAAAGTGATAATTGTTGAAAATTTATATTTTATCTTTTCTGATAAAATAATATTTTATTATATTATTATAATATAATAATGATGATATTTTTACAATAAATGTGTGATATATAAGTATATGAGGAGGAAGAGTATTTTTGTTGCATTAAATGATTAACACATGTTTTGTGTGTCGGTGGACCCCATTTCTTGACTGAAATTTGATTATAGCTTGTAAAATCGTCCGTATGTGGATTTCGGTCAATTTCTGTTTGGGATTTGGAAAAACTTTCTTCTGCAAAGTTGTAGATAATTGAATTTCCTATAAAAAATCGCAAGATTCGAATTTTCTGACAAAAAAACTATTTATTATGAATTATTGAAGTTCCGAAGTTCTGAAATAATTGATTTTTGGAGATTAAAATATTTTAATTATAAAAAACGTTTTGTATTGTTGGTGGGTTGTCAAACATGCTGAATTGGATGATTCAAAGGTTGACATGAAAATTTAATATATATATTATTAATTTATTAAATTTTCTGTTTTGGTGTTCTAAGCAATTTTCTATAAATAGGTGCTTAGGTTAGAATTGAAAATCACACCTGAAACTGAAGTTTTCTCTCTATTTCTCTCTCTATATTATCGAGTATATTCTTGTGAGTATTTTGATATCTTGAGTGTTGCTATACGGTGCAAGTTCATTCAGCGTTATTCCAGTCAGAAGTACTGCTCTTTTGAGGTACGGGATTATAAGTGAGGTTATTTCTTCTTAAATGATATTATTTCTTCAATATCATTATGCCAAAATATTGGTTGGAAATTTTTTATCAAATTTGAAACTTTTTTATGTCAGGATTACTATTCATGAGTTACTATTCACGGGTATTATTCACCATAAAATTAGTTTTTTTTTCTAACCAAATTATAGTTGATTTGTGAATATTACTCTGGAGATTAAAACTATATATTGATTATTCTATTTTTATTATCATATATAACATTTTTATAACCCTGATGTTGATATTCTCTTTCACTGGAGTGTAAAGATGGGTAGATTATTGGTATGATCATAACCATTGAATTTATAATTGAATATCTTTAACTTAAGTGCAAAGGTGAAATGATCAACATGGTTATAATTATTGTTTATATAAATTCTGAAATGATTATATATTTCTTTGAGATATTAATATATTTGGTCTGTAGTGCAAATGTGAACTGTTGATGAATATATTTGGCCTGTAGTGCAAAGATGACCTGTTGTTGAATATCTTTGGTCTGTAGTGCAAAGATAACCTGTTGTTGAATATTTTTAGCCCGTAGTGCAAAGATGACCCGTTGTTGAATATCTTTGTCCCGTAGTGCAAAGATGACATGTTGTTGAATATCTTTGGCCAGTAGTGCAAAGATGAACTGTTGACGAATATCTTTGGCCCGTAGTACAAAGATGAATTTATTAGTATGATTATGAACATGAACTGTGATTTGGTATAACCATGATATTTGATGTTTTAGGTAAAGACAGGTGATAAAAATTATCTTTGTCCTGGATGAGAAAAAGAATTTAGAACAACAATTACGATTATAAGTTATACATGTGATTGTGGACAGGAATTGTTGATTGATGTTACAGGGATAAAACATTGTTGGTGGACTTTTAACATGGAGAAGATAATAGACTTTATAGTCTATTTGACTCTTCTAATGGATTGCTCGTTCCGCTGCAACTATGGTTGAAAAGTTTTATCATCTACCATATGTTCTAAATCTCTGATTTATTACTGTTGAAGGCTATTGATAATTTATTTATCTTTAGTCATGATATTTTTTACTGAGCTAGTTGTGCTCACCCTTTTTCTTCATAATTCCTTTCAGGTAATACGAGTGTAGCTGGGTCAAGCGGGGAATAATAGGGGAATAGAACGGTGGTCTATAGATGTTGAAGGTGAGGCGAACCTAACTTTGGAAGGGTGTTTTGTCACTATCATACAAGATGTCTAATGACATATAACCTCGAGTCATCATAAGACAGGGATGTGCTCATTCACTTGCTGAGTATATATACGAGCACTACCTATATAATCTTGGAGTTTGGTTTAAGTATAATTCTCAATTAGAGACGGTGGAGATAATGATATGTCAAGAGAAGACACACCATTGGGAAGAATATGATAGTAATCTTCTCGTTTTTCTTTGGGGTCTGTTGGATCAACCAAGGATAATTCTGTGGCCATATGATATCTATCATAACCTAAAAGCATGGCCTCCCATGTACGAAGGTTTCCTTGAGCACTTCCCAAAGATTTTAATTTTTAAAACAGTTTTCGACTATACATTTATGTAAGGTGTCATTATGAGGTGCTGTCCACGGTTGGGACATGAGTCACAGTTGGTATATATTTTTATTTAAACTCACAATTTAAGTGTCGTCGTATCTTGCACGACAATTGTATTAATAAAATTGTAGTTATTTTCTGTACCATGTATTTGTCAACTCAGAATGGGTTGGAAGGAATGGACCTATTTTGGGGTTGTCACAAAAAAATCTATTATTAGTCAATATATGTGTGTGTGACCCGAAAATATAAAAATATTAAAAAAAAATTGATTCTCCGAACCGCCGTCAAATTATTTATAAATTAATAATAATTTTGACATACTGAAAATTATTCTGAACTTCGGCACCGGTAGTATATACTGTATACCACTTAGTTTATGCTATTAGAGCGTGTAGCTTTATTTAACTAAATTATCAAACCTATTTTAATTTACAAAGTAATTGTTAACGCCAAGATCTTTCCCCGCGTCCCAATCACCAATACGCGTCCGATATCCTGCACAGTTCAACAAGTCAACACCAAAAGCTTGACGGCTTGACCGTCGGGGGATAGCTCCGGCGTGAGAGTCAGTATCGACGATCACAAGATTAACAATGGAGGAAAATAATGTCTGGTGCTTGAGAGAGAATAATAATCTGATTGTGTGTGGTGTAATGTTTTGTTACTTACCTTTTTTGTGTGATCCTTGCCCCATACGTACCGCAGACCCGATTTATCGTGCCACCCACTATATCCTAACACATTCCCCCACTCCAGGTCATCTCAGCCGAAAGCCTGTGACTCACTTCCCTACCTGCTACTACTGTTTGCTACCGCCGATCGCCTGAGTCTCATCCTAATTAATGCCATGCAGGAAGGTGGCAGACATAACAGTCAACTATTATTTTGTGTCATGATTACCGGTCAAAGCTGGGTTAAGTGACAATTTGTATAATGTGCCAATTCAGTGACTAAGCCCAAATGATGGAAATAACTCATGTGACCGGATTTAACCGAAAGGACCCAATGGAATAAATAAATAATTGGGCCTAAATTATTCGGACCAACAGGACAAAATTAACATAATTCAAGGGAGGAGCCCATTAAATCTAGCCCAATAAGAAAAAGTATCATGACCCAACAGTAATTAAAAAATTAAAGAGCTTTTTTTTTTTTCATGAAGACTTCTTTCTTTCTTTTTTCTTTTTTTGCCGGTAGGAAGGAGAGAGAAAAGGGGTTAACGATGATGAGATAGTGAAGTGGAGAGAGAAAGGGAGTGGAAAATGAGTGGTCGTTTGGAGGAGAAAAAAATGGGATGACATTAAGATTTTTATTTTACTTTTTTTAATAACATGTTTAATTACATGCATGTTAATATAGTTAAAACTAGACACGGTAAACGGGACCAAAGCCTGCGGGCCGGGTCGGCTTGTCAAAACTCGGGTTTTGGGATGCATTTTTAAGTCTGTGAAAATTTGGGCCGTTTTGGTTCTGCCCATTTTTGGCCTGGCCCGCCCGCCTCCCATGATTTTTTTTTTATAAATAAAATGTTACTACTTGTGGGTTGTGAGGTTTGAAAACAAAACTTGTAAGTAAATAAATAAGAGTTCAAACCAACTGAGCTACAACAACTATTTATTTTTAATGCAATCTTCAATATATTTTAACTATAATAGAAAATTATGATTAAGATATGTAGTTAATGTAGGTAATTAATTAATAATACTAATTTATAATATTATTAAAATTTTAATTGATTGAGATATGTAGTTAATAATTTTAAAGTATAAGACTATTAAACTAACAATTATTAGTTTAAATTAGATAATATAATTATAAAAATTTAAAATTATCTATATATTAATATTAATTACAGTATTTATTATTTTTAAAAGTTAAATAAATTATATTAATTTTAAAGAATCAAATTTGATTATATATACTTTGAATTACTAGCAATATATAATCCGAAACAACCACTAATTTTTTAGATTGCAAGTCCAAAATCTGTAACACAATAATATAGATAATTTTATCCATTAATTATGCAATCCCCCTACTTATTGTAGTACATTTGGAAAGTAAATCAATCATTATTTTAAATCATGCCTTTAGAATAATATCTAAAATTATAATACTATTAAAATTTTAATTGATTGAGATATGTAGTTAATGTAAGTAATTAGAATTATTATTTATTATAAACTATTTTATTTTTTTTAATATTTATTATTATTACTATTTTTGGTGTATCAAAATTTTACAAAAAAAAATTAAATAAAGGAAGGAAGAAGCCCGCAGGCCGGGCCGCACAATTGCAACCCGCCAAAACCCGGCCATTTCGGCCCGGCCCGCCGTTGGCTCGGCTCGCGCTCGGTCGACCTGGTCCAACTCGCCCGTTTGTCAGGTCTAGTCAAAACATATATTTTAGATGGTGAAAACGTATTTTGGGTGGTCTTCTATGTAAGTGATTAATTCTTTCTGGCAAAAAATAGTCCGGAATATTGATTTGGGTCAGTATTTAAACGTACTTGGGGTATATTTGAGAAGTATATATTCATACTTTAATATAATGAATACAAGTTTGAGAGATAAAGTTGTGTGTGATAAAACTGAAAGTTAAGATTTAAAAATATCTAATAATTTAGAGTATCTGAATTAAATTGTATTTGAATAAAGATATATTATTTGATAATTAATTTTTTCAAAATATCTGAATATATAATAATATTTTACCATTTAAATCTTTCATTTAATTCCTCTTCCTATTTAAAACCCCAGCTTCTTCCTCCTCCCTCCTAATACTTTAATCAACATTAGTTTTCCTCTTCTGTCGCATTAGTTTTTTGTACATGAACATTAATTAAATACTTCAAATGCCAACAATAATCATCAGTAAATTTTTTTACTACATATATAAAGGTAGATTTGGCAATTTAAGTTAAAAACTATATAGTTAACCAAAATCACTTGACCCTATAGACTTTGTTAACTAGTTTTGACTCATATTAGTCAATAATAGTTTTTTGCACTTTGTAAAACTAACAAAGAACCCACCCCACCCCACCCCGCCCCACCCCACCCCACCCCGCCCCGCCTTGCCCCGCCTCATCCTCCCTCGCTCCCTCCCTCCGATTTGTAGTTGATTTTGAGGAGGTTATTTTTGTTCAAAAAAAAAACAATTTTCATTCAGACTCACCTCTAAATGATTTAGAATTATATTTGCATCTAATCGATTCAAAAAAAATTACCAAACAAATTTTACTTCTGACCGAATCAGAGATATCTATTAAAAACTATTCAGATGTAAACAAACACAAGCTAAAATATTATTAGCCGAAAAATAAATTAAATAACACAAATAAAATGCTTGGGTCACAACTGTTTTGACGGAAAGCAATATATATTGACAACTAAGGGGCATATATTATGTTATATACGTTTACAACAATAGAGAAGAGAAGCGGTGAGCTGTATGATTTTTGGCCGCTAGCTTTAAAATTTTTATGAGGTTAAATATTTGATTCTTTTAATTTTTAAATGTGTGACTGGTGTGAAGCGGTGATGAGAAGTTAAGTTAATTGTGATAAGAATTCTTGTCGTCGTGCCTTGATGATCTCTGTATCTTTAGTTTCCATTAAAAGACATGCAGAAACCGAGGATATAAAAAACAAAGATAAACGTTTGAAATGATTAAAATATTTATATATAGAATGGTAAGTACGTCATCTTTTCATTATTTAAAACTATATATATAGCGGTACGTAAGCCCTATCATATATGCATGCATGCATGATGCATGCATGTTGCTGAAAGACTAATTCACGAGTGCTGATGCATGCATGCTTAGTTATTTTCTTTCTGGGAAGATACAAATGAATGATAGTTGTATGTTGTTTAGTAGAACCCCACCTTACACATATAGAACATCGTCTGTAGGATTAATGTCACAATCTATTTTTGTTCTTAGTGATAACAACTCAACATGAATTTCAATATATGCTACTGTATAAAAAATGATAGAAGAAAGAAGATGAAGATTATTCAGTTTTGTAACTGAAATGTGAGTTATGCAATATAAATGATATATTAATCACATATCAGTTTGCATCCCATAATGATTAAATAAAAAACTGATTAATCATTAATTAATCTGGTTCAGTGCAAAGTGCGCCCCTAAAGCGCCAATGCGATTTTGCAACCCGAACACGCACCACGGCCATCGGGTCGCGGGCGGGTGGTGTTTTGCACCACGTCATTGTGACCAACTCCAAGCCTTTCTTTTAGTACCAATAATGAATTAAAATATTCCACATATACTTATAAAGTATTAAATAGTTTTATTCCTACTCAATGTGAGACTTAAAGAAAATAATTTTCTTAAACAACAATGAACATTTTCATGTACTCTACTTTGGATACAATTAAAACATAATATATAATTCCTACTTGAATTATATATTACTCTCTTTTAATCTCCTTGTAATAGACTATCAAATGCACTTCTAATTTTATATAAATTTAATCAATTAATGGGTCTAAATTAATCCCCAAATTGATCAAAACCCATAAAAGAAAAGGTGCAATCAACAGTGTTGATACGCAGACGAAACTCTATGTGTGTCAATATTCTATTGACCTATTGACTAACTTACCAAAAAATAAATTTCATATTAACCAGATCCCTTAATTATATATCTACGGAGAGCTAGGTGAAATGTCTTTTTCTCCCACATATTATGGATTGAACATGAGTGTACAATTTAGCAAAAAAAATAAAAAAGCAACATGAGTGCACGACAGAAAAGCCGGGAAAGGCAAGATGAGTATCAAGTCTCTCATGATTAAATGATAAAAAATTACTGATAAAATTTAGGTGAATGAAGTCTTGTTATCCATTTTTGCTTTTGATAAGTATATTAAATTTCAATCGAATAAAAAAAAAGCAGGGAAAGGTATATATGAGAGTTGTACTTCTCACAAGTTTAGTTGTCCATTTCTTTACTTACATAAATAATAGTAATATATATTAAACAATTTTGTACTGTATTTATTTTTTAAAAACCACTACATATAGTGATGAGAAATTTAACTCAAGTACATAGAATTTCTTTATCAATTTTAAATACAATAAATTTACACTCTCAATATAAGAATTAAAAAATTTATTAACTAGCTCACATGCATATTAATTGTTAATGAAAATGAATAAAAATTTAATTTGCTCCAAATTAAAAAATTGAAAAAGAAAAAGTCACATGAACTTAATAAATCCCTACCAAATGATGAAATAACGAAATACTACCGACCTCTCTGCATGTGAGCCATATCCAAGTTGTCACACATAAATATGGGCAAAATTATTTCACCGGATTAATTGGTTAACACCAACCTACAATTTTTTCCACACACGTTTCAATATTTCAAAAAGAACCTTTAATGTCTTTTGATATGAAAATTCTAGGCGGACATTGGTTTGGCGACCGGTCTTGCGACCGGTCCAATTTTTTTTTTTTTTTTTTAAAAATTTCTCCCAAATAATTTATAAGATTTATTGGAACTGGAATTTTTACGGAATAAAGTGTTTTGGATGTCATTTGAATACATGTAAAAAATATGCCTGTACAGTCTGTACAGGCATAGCTTTTACATGTATTCAAATGACATTCAAAATACTTTATTCCGTAAAAATTCCAGTTCCAATAAATCTTATAAATTATTTGGGAGACATTTAAAAAAAAAAAAAAAAAAAAAAAATTGGACCGGTCGCAAGACCGGTCGCCAAACCAATGTCAGCGTAGAATTACTCCTTTTGATATCTTCCTCTTTCCGAAATGTGACGTTTCCTTAAATTAGGTGGGACTAAGTACTGTGACGTTTTAGTAAGAAAAAAAAAGAGAATATGATACGGAGGAATTAGGTGAAACTTGTCTGGCGTTTAATTAGTAAATCTAAAACATCAAACATGCATAAAAGAGAAATATATGACCAGACCAGACCAGACCAGCAGCTCCCATCCTAACCCAAAAATCACTTTTTCCCCAAAAGTGGGAAATAAATAACTGAGCCTTTTTCAATGAATTTAATATATTTACAAAAGTAATATCATGAAAATTATAGTAGTAATAATTAGGATTATAAAATACTAGCTAGTTCCCAGCTTTAATATTTTCCCTCTTACCCTTTCTCTTTGAACACTCCCCTTAATTGCATGCCCCTCTCCTTCATTATACCAAACGAAGCATGCCTATCTTAATTATCTTTGTTTTAAAGTGAGAATCGTATTAGAAATTTTGAATTTATTTCGCCCATATGATCCGTTTTTGTGTAGGATACACTTGAAAATAATTTATTTGATGACTATTTTTTCATTATTATTAAATTTTTTGAAAAATCAGATTTAAATGTCTCTTAGACATCCGATCCACTAATAATCTGCCCCCAAAAATTAAAATTCTACATAGTTACTGAATTTTTTTAAATATAGTTTACCTATCCTATATGAGAAATGCCTAGTGTAGGTAGATGAAATTGAGCAAGTTGAATTTAATCATGTTTGGCCGCGGAAGTCGTCCAATCCCTACATTTTGGATGGATAAAGTTTACGCTCTGTTTGTATCGGATAATTCTTTGAATGAAAGATTATATATGTTCAATTTGAATCCATCTCATAGTCAAATTTTCGGTCTTTTGTACGCCTGACGAAATCACCCAAAAGGACAGACCAAAATAGCGTCAACAATTGATGTAGTAATTGATTATATCAAACTCACAAAATACATTCACACAAACATAAATAAAGAGATATAAACATGAACACAAAAATTTACGTAGAGTAATCCACTATAATAATATTGAGAGTACAAGATGTGTATTTGTGTTGTATCTCTTGTGTGTATGTTGTCCCTTCCAAATCCTAGCTTGTAGCCGTATATATAGAAGCCACCTCCATCCGCATCCAACTAAGAAAAGGACTCCTTTTGTAGAATCACTTTATAATTACTGAATCCAATAGGAGTCCTAATTAAACCTCCTTATCCCACCAAATAAGGAAATACAATCCTATTTTAATAAGGACTCTCCACCGTCACAATAAATTACATATGGGTCATCACCATTAAATAAACTGGGTTGCACTATGGCTAGACCCAAATAATCAGATCCCAACACTAGTCAAAGCATATATTTGTCACATGTAAATGAAATTGCTACATAGCACTGCGTGTTTAATTTTTCTTGGATGGTTGATTATTGGAGGGAGCATGCAACTAGTTTGAATTGAAGAGGGCCGGGCGGGGCCGGGGTTGTATTAATTTGGAAACCCTACGTACCCGAAGTGATTGATGATGAATATGGATGCGAATGTACGGTGAAATGGGAATGAGATGTAGTGGCTAGAATGACCAGGGACGGAGCCAGGATTTGATCTTGCGGGGGGCCAAAATCAAACTTTCAGCCAAAGGCTATGCTATTGAGCTTTCCAAGTCTCAATTCTAGAAAATAATTCCCACTAATAATCAGATCCCAACACTAGTCAAAGCATATATTTGTCACATGTAAATGAAATTGCTACATAGCACTGCGTGTTTAATTTTTCTTGGATGGTTGATTATTGGAGGGAGCATGCAACTAGTTTGAATTGAAGAGGGCCGGGCGGGGCCGGGGTTGTATTAATTTGGAAACCCTACGTACCCGAAGTGATTGATGATGAATATGGATGCGAATGTACGGTGAAATGGGAATGAGATGTAGTGGCTAGAATGACCAGGGACGGAGCCAGGATTTGATCCTGCGGGGGGCCAAAATCAAACTTTCAGCCAAAGGCTATGCTATTGAGCTTTCCAAGTCTCAATTCTAGAAAATAATTCCCACTAATAATCAGATCCCAACACTAGTCAAAGCATATATTTGTCACATGTAAATGAAATTGCTACATAGCACTGCGTGTTTAATTTTTCTTGGATGGTTGATTATTGGAGGGAGCATGCAACTAGTTTGAATTGAAGAGGGCCGGGCCGGGCAGGGCCGGGGTTGTATTAATTTGGAAACCCTACGTACCCGAAGTGATTGATGATGAATATGGATGCGAATGTACGGTGAAATGGGAATGAGATGTAGTGGCTAGAATGACCAGGGACGGAGCCAGGATTTGATCCTGCGGGGGGCCAAAATCAAACTTTCAGCCAAAGGCTATGCTATTGAGCTTTCCAAGTCTCAATTCTAGAAATTAATTCCCACTAATCCTAATTCCGGGCATTATTTCTTCTAACCATAGGTCCCACTGTTGAATTGATAACTACTCGTATCAACAATTTTAAACCCCAATTTATTTCTGCACGTACATAATATTATCTCACAATTCAAGTGGATGAGCCTTGGTACTTGATAAATTTTAAAATCTTGGGGCCATGGCCCCCTCCAAAAAACCCTAGCTCCGTCCCTGAGAATGACCAAACCAAAAGCTGAGGCCTGAGTGAAAGGAAGCCAAACGCAGGGATAACGATGTCCCATAATTTTAAGCCACTCAATTAGGTTGGTGTTCAAAGGTTTAATCTGCCCATACGATGAAGTGTGAAGGCGGCAATTTATTTCATACTTGATAGTAAATGGTTACGGTTAGTGTGATGGGGATGGGAACTAGCTATACATATGACTGTTTGTATGTATGTATCGCATGGGGTCAACCTTAACAATAATGGGGTAAACCACATTTGGACAGGGTAGGAAGATGTATCCGTCGCCTTAACCACTAGGATCCGTTACCACAAGCAAGAAATTAAGAAGACGATATATATATATATATATATATATATATATATATATATATATATATATATATATATAGAGAGAGAGAGAGAGAGAGAGAGAGAGAGAGTCCGGATCAGGTCCGGACTCCCGGATTTTGTTAAAATCCGGACTTTTTTTTTTTTTTGCTTTTTTTTTTGAAACAACTAAAAAAAAAAAAATTATGGAATTGGAATTTTTACATTATACAGTGTTTTGGGCATGATTTGGATGCCTATAACAAAACATGTCTGTACAGTCTGGGCAGACTGTACATACATTGGTTGGTGTAGGTATTAAAAACACACCCAAAATACTGTATTATTGAAAAATTTCAGTTCCATAAATTATTATTATTTTTTAGTTGTTCTACAAAAAAAAAAAAAAAAAAAATATGGTCCGTATTTTGATCCAGTCCGGACTCCCGGACTGGATCTGTGTCTTATATATATATATATATATATATATATATATATATATATATATATATAGGGTCAAGATCAGGTGAGGGCTCCCTTACTTTGTTAAAATGCGGACTTTTTTTTTTGGTTTTTTTTAAACAACTAAAAAAAATATTTAATATTTTATGGAACTAAAATTTTTTCATAATACAGTGTTTTGGATGTGATTTGGGTACGTATAACAAAATATGTATGTACAAAATATGTATGTACAGTCTGGACAGACTGTACCACCACTTTTTGGTATAGGTATTCAAAACACGCCCAAAACATTATATTATGAAAAAATTTCAGTTCCATAAAATATTAAATATTTTTTTTAGTTGTTTAAAAAAAAACCAAAAAAAAAAGTCCTCATTTTAACAAAGTAAGGGAGCCCTTACCTGATCCGTTCTGTATATATATATATATATCGATGGTTTGACAAAAATGTATCTATCTATCTATCTATCTATCTATCTATCTATCTATCTATATAGTACTGTATATATGAAGATCATTTCATTATAAGCCAGCCAAAGCCAATCAATACAATTCCAACAACTTTTGGTTATTACTACCACCAGATCGAAGATGTGGCATGCAGATAGCTATTAACCCAAAAAGCCATGCATTTCTTACTAATTTTTCAACCTCCGTTGAATTAATTAAAGAATTTGCCTCACCTTCGATCAAGAGTTTGTATTGGCTAAATTAAATGCATGCCCCTAACCTACCTATCTATCTAATAACCCTACCGCGAAGCATGGAACAAAGAATCAACCGGCCAGCCGGCAGCCGGCCGGTGTAATAATAATAATAATGCAATTATATATGTAAACTAAATAAGTTATATAAATCTGAAGGAAATTGGAGAGGAGAAGAACTAGACGCTAAGTTACTAAAACTAATAATGTGAATGGACCACCTTACCCACCCGCTCTATGCTAATGCTATGCTATGCTGGGTAGCTCCGGAAAAGTTATCCTTGAAGAATATAGTAAATTCTCGTAATATTTTTGTCATAAAACACAAATTGAGAAATTTATGTGAGCCGTATAAATTAGGGTTCACGTGTGACCTAAAATAATTGAATGACAAACAAGAAAGTCGGAAATAAATGTGCGAGAGTAGAGAGAAACCTCCACGTGTCTTGAGACAGAAAACTCGTGGAGGCGACTCATTTTGGGAATTGATTGAGGGATTGGATTGGTGACTAGAAGAACATGACGATCTAGAAATTACTATGATGACTAAGGGTATTTCTGAAATTTTTTCGAGGGACATGTGTCTGGCACGTGACCATTTTTCAAAAAACTCTATAAATAGCTCTTCCATTCTAAGAATAAAGGATTTTTGACTTTTGGACCTTTTGAAAAACTAGGAGATTTGGAGATTCTCTCTTATCAACTCGAAGTACTCAAGAAGGCTCTCTGAATCCTTGTTACCCTAACAAGGTTCTCCTATTCTAAGTGTTCTGCCATGTGTTGTTGGAGTAATCACTCCCATGTTCTTCTCCCCTCTTTAATTCATCAATCAATTCCGCTGTGACGCCCCCAAAATTAGGTATACATCACCCATCTTGAGTCGCCAGATACATGGTACATAATTCAAATACAACTTAATAATACATGTGACGCCCCCAAAATTTGGTATACATCACCCATCTTGGGTCGCCAGATACATGGTACAGAATTCAAATACAACTTACTAATACAACTTTCGTGTACAATACGACAAAACATAAACTGTGAGTTTGAATACAAATATTATCTACTAGAGATTATACAAACTCAAAAGGAGTCCTCATTACAATTATTATCACACTATTTCAAAGAATAGTGAGGACTACTAATGCTATCCTCTGGACCATCACTCCGTTTCCCGACTCGTCCCAAATATATTCTCATTTCCTGAAGAGAACAGTGAAAGAAAGGGTGAGCTCAACTAACCCGGTAAGAAATATTATGACTAAGATAATGCAGAATAAATTATCATTAGTCTCGAACAATGTTAAACTGATAAAATATAATAGACATCAAGTTTAACTGCAGTGGAACAAGCAATCCATTAAAAGAGTCAAGTAGAAAATAAAATCTACTATCTTTTATGACTTAAAAGGTTTTTCATCATTGTTATCGCTGGGACTCAGCTAAAAAATATTCCACATCATCGAATCACCCCTGCACTACGGCCAAGGATATTCTTTAGTATCACGACCACAATTATCCATGCACTACGGGTCAAGAATATTTGTGTATTCATTAATGGTCATGATGTGACACCCCCAAATCTGGTACTTCCATTCCACAAGATTTGGTGTTCACTGTACAAACATCATCTATCTATCTACCCATAAATAAAATACAACCATACAATAGATAGAATAAATAATAACTCTCTCCCCTTATGGGGTTACATCAACTGCATAACTAAATAAATCCCAGGTTAATCTAACCTTAAAATATCTGTGCGAAAACATAACAATTAAGTCTTAAGTAACATCAATTCTAAATGTCATTACACAACCACATAAACAAATAGTCTTCATTACTTGCTAATCTTGCCCTTGCTTTTACTAGTGGAAGGCTCGTCTGTTCTCTCGTTCTTAACTGCAATGTTATTATTACGCAAGAGTGAGCACGATTGCCCACAAGTATAACAATATAATAAATGAATAATAATAACATGCGAATGAATTAATAACTTTGAATATAAAAGCTCAACTTTTGAATCAAGAATGAATAACAAGAATCAAAAGAAATTCTGAGGGTCACAAGACCTTGAACTATGTCCTAGGTTGTCAAGTGTTTATTCTTGAAACCTTTAACAGCCATAAAACTATGAACTCTTCTTCTCGTACTTAGGGGGATCAGCCCTTAGTACCATACTGTGCACAATATCTTAACGCTAAAACGTAAATAATCCCCTATTAAAGGGTTGTTCATCTCAGTTTGACATCGGAGTCCGCACCAAAGGAAGTTTGGATTATGTAAGCTCAATAAAAGTTTTAGAATTTATAACGCTTATCAACTATGGACTAGTTGAATCAATAAGGGTTCACTAGTCTTACAAGGTTCAACAATAATTGATATTCAATTTGAATAATAAAATTCAAGATGTATACAATCGAATAAGTATTGTATAATAAGAATTATGCTTTTAAAGAATGATAAGATCTAATATGAAATCTTGACTTGAACAGTAATAAACAAGATAGAATAATGAACTTGCTTTATATAAAGAATTAAGGTTTAGGAACTTGCCTCGTGTGTAGGCTAAACGATTACTACTTCCGTTCACCACAAGTCCTACACACATACCATATATATTCACGAAATTCATTAGTTACATTTTCTCTTAATTATTTAATATAAACTCTACTTTATTTAACAAATCATTACCCTTCTAATTTAATTACTTAATTAAATTAGAATATTTTCATTCTCTTACTATTATTACACTCGAATAAATTAATTTATAATAATTTCTGTAAGACCCCAAAAATTTTTAAATAAAAAGGAATTTCCTTTATTTATTATTTTGAAATAGTAAGGGTTGATTTGATTAATGTGGATAGTTATGGGTAAAATGCGCAAATATTTTGAATAAGCAAGTGGTTATAAAATATTCATTGTTGTCGGGGAATATTCGTTTGGTCGTGGAATATTCTTGCTGTCGGGGAATATTCGTACGACGGCGCAGTCTTTTGTGGGCCCCATAACGGAAAGCGATTGAATGAAGAAAACGACAAAAATAAGTTGTTTATAAATAACGGCGTAGTTGTTACCGTTTATACTGTTGGAATACCCGGTGGATAAAGTAAAGTAATACGCGTTGTTGCACAGTAGCACACGATATTGCACCAATTATTGATTCTTACGTAAGAAGGCACTACTCAATAATTGTTACAGTAATTACTGTTCAGTATTTTATGTTATTGATTCAATAATTGCTGCATTGGTATTTTATATTACTGTTGTTTCAATAATTGTCACTACACAGTATTTTTCATTATCGAAGCAATAATTCATATTATCTGAATAATATTATTTGATAACATTATTGGCAATGTCTAGAAAGTTCTGTCTAAGGAGAGGTTTGGTCACCTAATTGCGCGCCAGTAAGGAGAAATTCTTATTGGAAAGCCCCCTCTTTCCTGGGAACGGCCTGGTTGCTAGTACTGTGATTCTGTAATATTATTTGTGAATAATTAATTATTGATTTATACGATGAGAAAAATATTAATTTTATGTGGATATAGATGGAGAAAATTTTTATTGTGACAATTGTTGAAAATTAATATTTTATCTTTTTCTGATAAAATAATTCATTTAAATATATTATTTTAATAATATATTAACGGTGATACTTTTATGATGAATATGAGTATATGAGGAGGAAGAGTATTTTTGTGGCATTAAATGTTTAACACAGATTTTGTGTGTCGGTAGACCTATTTCTTGACTAAAAATTTGATTATAGCCTGTAAAATCGCCTGTTTGTGGATTTCGGTCAATTTCTGTTTGGAATTTGGAAAAACTTCCTTCTGCAAAGTTGTAGAGAATTGAATTTCCTATAAAAACTCGCAAGATTCCAATTTTCTGACAAAAGGGCTATTTATTATGAATTATTGAAGTTTCGGAGTTCCAAAATAATTGATTTTTGGAAGTTTAAAATATTTTTAATAATAAAAACGTTTTTTATTTATTTTTCTAGAAGGGAGCACAAGTTATTGAGCTGAAATCAGATCTGAAAAAAATGGGCGTAAGAATTTTTAATATATATTATTATTATATTAAATTTTCTGCTTTGGTGTTCTAAGCAATTTCCTATAAATAGGTGCTTAGGTTAGAATTGAAAATCACACCAGAAACTGAAGTTTTCTCTCTCTATATTATCGAGCGTATTCTTGTGAGTATTTTGAGTATACTTTGAGTATTGCTATACGGTGAAAGTTCAAGTCATAGCCTATATCCGGTGTTTTAACTAGAAGTGCTGTCTTTCGAGGTAAAGGATGTTATTTTCTTCTCAAATGATATTATTTCTTCAATATCATTATGCTGAAATATTGGTTGGAACTTTTTATCAAATTTGAAACTTTTTCATGTCGGGGTTACTATTCATGAGTTACTATTCACGAGTTACTATTCATGAGTTACTATTCACGAGTTACTATTCATGAGTTACTATTCACGAGTACTATTCACAAAACGTGATGATGTTTTTTGTGAAATTTCTATCTTTTGGTGTCGGAGTTACTATTCACGTATACGGCACTATTCACGTATATGGCACTATTCATGAATACGGCACTATTCACCGAAAAATGAAATTTCTTCTTTTTGTCCAAAATATCTATTCTGGATACTAGCTTTGATTGTATCCATGTTTTGATCATTCTTGAATTTTACTTCAGTATGATTAATTATGAAGTATTTTTGAACTCAGGTTGTTTAGAATACGAATCCTTAATACTTGTTATTTTGTTTCACTGGATTCGTTTCCTTTAAAATATTTTTCATCATCTTCAGTCCTAAATGATGGTGTTACTGAATATCTTTGGCCTGTAGTGCAAAGATGGTTGATTTTATTATGAATATCTTTGGCCCGTAGTGCAAAGATGTACAGGTGATGAGATGAACATGAACAATTGATGAATATCTTTGGCCCGTAGTGCAAAGATGAACAGGTGCTTAGATGAACATGACCGACTGATGAATATCTTTGGCCTGTAGTGCAAAGATGAATATTTGATTTGATTTGAGATATATATTGATTGATGTTATAGGGATAAAATATTGATGATGAACTTTTAAATTCATAGATGTTAGTAGATTTTATTCTCTACTTAACTCTTCTAATGAATTGTTGTTTCCGCTGCAGTTGTTGATCTAAAACTTGTTGTCTATTGTATTCTATCAGATTTTTCCCTGTTGAAGACTAAGGATAATTTGTTGTACATTACCTTAGTCATAATATTCTTTACTGGGCTAGTTGAGCTCACCCTTTTCCTTGTTGTTCCATTTTTTTTCTCAGGAGGCGAGAATGTAGCGAGTACTAGTCGGGGTATGGAATGAAGGTTCTAGAGAGAGTTGTTTAGTAGTCCTCACCATTTTTTGTAAAATTATGTATCAATAATTATGATGGGGATTTATTTGCATGTGGATATTGTCTAGATGATAATGTTTGTATTCAAACTCACAGCTTATGGGTGGTAAAAGTTGTAGTTGTTTCTGTACCGTGTGTATTTGGCGACTCAGAATGGGTTGGATGGAATGGACCTATTTTGGGGGTGTCACAATTTCCATCGAATATTACTCCATCAATATCTCAATTAAAATATTTATTTTATTTTATAAATATTTTAATAATAATTTTATCAAATATTTATTTTACTCCATCAATATCTCAATTAAAATATTTATTTTATTTTATAAATATTTTAATAATAATTTTATCAAATATTTATTTTACTCCATCAATATCTCAATTAAAATATTTATTTTATTTTATAAATATTTTAATAATAATTTTCATCGAATATTTATTTTATTCCATCAATATCTCAATTATAATATTTATTTTATAAATATTTTAATAATAATTTTATTGAATATTTATTTTACTCCATCAATATCTCAATTAAAATATTTAATTTATTTGATAAATATTTTAATTAATTATTATTATTTAATTAATTATTATTTTTTATTTATTTATTTATTTTTTTCGTCGGGGCGGGATAATTTAGTTTGGTAACACCCGCCGGGGGCGGGGTTACCCAGACTTAGTTTCTGCAATTTCTGCAGTTCACGAACATAACACGGCCAAATTAGGCCAAAAATGAATCACACGTAAAATTATACATGAATATGGCCATAACTTTCAATTAGTTATTTTTACACGAATTTAGACTTACCCAATCATTGTAATACATATATAATCATTACTTAACCCATCTAGCATGATTTTTAACAAGTTACAACACACAATTTGCAAAAAAATCAACACATTTACTTCCATTGTTCTTGATGTTCTTGAATGTTTTGAAAATAAAACATGAAAATTGTCACTACGGATTCGTTATAACACCGAATCCGTTTATTTAAATTTTGGTCTCTTCGTATCAACATGCATAACATCATACGAGTGTAAATTTTACGAAAATATTTATGTTTGACATACTAAAGTCACGTATAAGGCCATAAGGCCAAAACCCATACTCTGTAATTTTGTAGAAATCATATACGACATGTTTTCATGAATTTGATGATATGGTTTACATAATATATATAATTAAACACGATTTGATATGTCATAGCACATATACAACCCATAATCATTACTCCTAACCCAATTACAGAGGTTAAACCAAAACTTTAAAAGCCATTTTCATGAAAACTAAAAGACGTGAAGTAAAAATTGGGAAGGGGGAGATTACCCTGAGTATAATTTAGAAGAGGTGATCAATGATGATCCTTTCACAACAACCTGTTGATTACACACTTACAAATTTCTCTCAAGCTTCTCAATTTTCTCTCTGGCTTGTTTTCTAGACTTAGGCAATAATGAAGAATGAAAAGAAGAATACGTATTATAAGAATTCAACAGACGCGCATAATGGTCAGTTACTCCAGTAGTGGGTAACTGCATCCAACTCCCCATAGGGCCTTGTTTGGCTAGATTAATAGATTTCAAAAATTATTTAATTTAATAAAGCTTTATCATATAGTTTAATTCATGTCACACCCACTTGCACAATAATTCATATATCTTATTTAATATAAATAAAATATAATAACTTCTCGTAAATTCACATAGTCATATATTTAATTTTCTCATTAATTAATAATGTCACATTATTAATTCTCTAATTAATAATTAAATTAATTAAAATACTAATATACTTATTAAATATTTCTTTTAATACAATAAGCTCACATAATCACATACTTTGATAATAAAACTCTCTACATTAATTTAATAAATGTAACACATATAATTAAATTAATCTACCACAATTGCGTCAATTAATTATTTAATCTAATAATTAATTCATCGAAAAATATTTATTCAATCCAATAAATATTAAAATATTATTACAAAATGACGGTTGTCACACATGATCATGCCAACAACTGTCCATCAATGCACTACGGGCCAATGAGGACTTTTACCATATCATTTGTAGCATTATGGTCATGATCACACCGAATAATCCCTGGTCATAATCATACCAAGTTCATCTATGTACTACAGGCTACTGATGACTTTCAAAAAAATATATATAAATATGAGGATGATGACAATGATATAAGAATTCAATAAAACAAGTTCAAGAATTAATTTATCCAGGACCTAATAATGTCCAAATTTTCAACATGATACTGCTTTGTAGAGTAAAATTTAAGAATGATCAGAAGAATATTTCCATGAAAAGATACTGGATGAAGCGCAAATATCAAGGATATTCCACTAATTTCATGGAGTATAGAAGTCAAAGTTTTAACCAACAAAGTATAATAAAGAATGAAATAACAAAAGAAATCACCATGCATGCGATAGACCGCACAGGCAGGTTATTCCAACAGAATAATAAATAACGGAACCAGGTCCGGCGTAAAACGCACAGACAGGATATTCCAACAGAATAATAACGAATGGAACCAGGTCAGGGGTAAAACACACAGACAGAATGTTCTAACAGAATAATAATAAAGACAGAATCAGGTCCGGTGTAAAACGCACAGACAGGATGTTCCAACAGAATAATAAGCAATGGAATAACAACAGTTCTCTTTATGAATAAGAAAAAATAACACCCCTTACGGGTACAATAAATAATATCCCTTTCCGTAAAAGAACTGAATATAAGAGTAGTTAAGTAGCAGAAAACTTTTCTTCTTTCTCTCTATAATTTTCTCTCTTTAGAGTTTCAGTGAATTCGTAAGAAAATAATAAAGGAATGAGCTTTTATTTATAGGAGAATTGAAGGATACTATTTGGAAATAATCACGAACGCACAGTGTTAAAAATAAACGAATTCATGGTTCCAACGTATTAGTATTTATTTTCAAGGTGTTGGCCAATGAGGGAAAACTACACATGCCAAAAGGAAGCCTTGACCAATTAAAAGGAATCCAAATTCACAATCTATCAACAATAATGCATAACTTGAAGAAAAATTGGCCAAAAGATCTGAACTTTGAAAAAACATCACAGAATCTGCCAATTAAGCTAGCATGACATTCATTTAAAAAAAATTAAGGCCTCCCTATCAATCTCAATAGTTTATATATATATATATATATATATATATATATATATATATATATATATATATATATATATATATATATATACTCCCACCATCTTTTTCTTCTCCTTCATTACCACCCGACAAACACCAATTCCCCACCATTTTCAATTACTCTACCAAAACCCACTAACTTACAATAATGAAATAATACTCCTTCATGTGACAAATTGATTCCCCCACTTTCCCCCACCCATTTTGACTTTCACGTATACATATATATAAATATATAATACCTATATATATATATATAACAAAATTAAGATAACTTTCCACTGATAATTTTAAAAATGGGTAAGTAGGGGTCTAAATAATACGCCAAACTTACAATAAATACTGAAGCAATAATTGAACAAAATCGAGTGACTTTTCACGTAAGCATCAATAATCAATACCGTGTGCTACTATGCAACCACGAGTATTACTGTACTTTTACTACCGAGTAGTTCAACAGTTTTAACTGTAACACCTCCGCTGTTATTTTTATAAAGTATTTTTGTCGTTTTCTCAATCCGACAATAATTCCGTTGTGGGGTCCACCAATGATTGTGCCGTCGTACGAATATTCCCCGACCAAATGAATATTTTATAACAACTTGCTTACTTTGTAAAATTTATAAGTATTACCCACAACTATAACATTATATCAAATTTATTCCATAATATTCAAAAATAATATTAATAGAAAATTCATCTTTATTTATAAAAGTTGGGGTCATACAACCTCCCCTTCTTATGAAATTTCACCCTCGAAATTAGGGTACGTACCTGGTATATCGAAGAGGTAAGGATACCTTGATTTCATTTCAGATTCTAACTCCCAAGTCATTTTCTCAACATCGTGGTTTCTCTACAAAACCTTGACTTGAAGTATAACTTTTGAGCGTAGAATATGTTCCTTCTTATCCAAGATTTGAACAGGAACCTCTTCATACATCAAATCTTCCGCTATTTCGTCCGGTTCTAACTCAATAATGTGGTTCGGGTCTTTCACATATTTACGTAACATGGATATGTGAAAAACGTTATGAACACGCACTACAACAAAAAAGCTTATCAGCGACTGCATATCAGCGACCATATATCGTCGCAGATGAGTATCACCGACCGCATTCGGTCGCTGAAAGTCATCGCAGATAAACTGGTCGCTGGATGGACGTGAGCGACCACCAATAGCGACCGCATTATCAGCGACCGCTGTCAGCGACCGAATCCGTTGCTAGTATGGCTCATGCTGAGTCATTTATCAGCCGTGACATGGCACACGTGTCTGCGACCGGTAATAGCGACCGCTTCAGTCGCTAGTTTCAAAGTAGTTATCAGCGACCGCATCTCAATATTAGCGACTGCATGCGATCGCTGATATGTTTTATTTATAAATATTTTTCCTGTTTTACTGATTTCCCAAAAATAACCTGCTTTATATCCCAACACGGAGCAGTATATATAAGCATCCATCTATGATAACTACCGTATGATAAACATTCATCTATGATAACTACTATATGATAAACATCCATCGTAAACTAACACAATACAATCGTAAACATCCATATAATAGAATCATAAACCAATACAATAAAGAATGAATCTAAAAGAGTACAAGGCTTTAAAAATCTAAAAAACAAGTCTAGCAAGGCTTTAAAAATCTAACATATATGACTGGTCTAGCTCTTCATGGATCATCCAAATTAGTACCCTGTAATTAACAAAAGAATAAAACATATATGTTACATGTCTTGATACTGCTATGACTTGAGAAAAGCTAAGCAATAGACAATGTAGTGAAACATATAAGTAAGACAGTGACAGTAACAATATCGATATATATACCTGGTCGCCACCCTGATGTTGTGATGTTGCTGCTGCCGCCACTGCCTCCGCCAACTCATCAGGACTAAGAGAATGCAGATGCCCGCCCAGTATACGAAGAAGATCACGATTCTGGCAGATCGTTCTCACACAGTCAGCAGGAGTATGATAGGCTGGATGACCTGATGACTGTGTAGACTGGGTAGCAGAGCTGCCTTGCCACTGATGGTCGGTCTTCGTCTTTGTACTTGGCCTTTAACATAGTTTTTCTTCACGACGGACGCCCTCTCCCACAATTCTTGATCAATCGACGGACGCGGGGTGCCTTCAGGATAACGCTCGTTCATTAAGCCCTTATAAGTATCCTATCAGAAGGTCAACAATTAAATAGTTAAAAATAAATAAAAAATGCTAAAAAAGGTTGTCACAATTTATAAACAACATATTAGTATAAAGTTAACTTATTACTGCTATCTGAACAGCATCAGGCAGACCATCACGGGTGGCCACATACACATCCAACCAATTGATAGGTTGACCTTGAGACTCAGACTCCTACAGTTTATGTTCTCATATTAATATGTAAACATATGATATTTTAGCTACAAAACATGACTGTAAACATAAAGACAAATAACTAAGACAATAAGTTTGCTATACATACATACCCTAGCAGCAATATGCTGCAACTGTGATATACTGCCGCCCTTGTACGTGCCTTTTGCCTTTTCGCCTTCAGATACACCTGAGGATCTGTTCGAGGCGGCAGTCTTACGTTTCTTGACCCAGCTCTCAGCTCTCCACTGGTCACACATCTGCACCCATATGGGATGTGCGCACCACCAGGGGCTATGCTCATGCATATACTGCTCACCCTGTCCTGGATGGTCAATCTCAGCATTGTGCAGGGCTTTCTGTCGTTCTTTGTTCAGATTATCTTTAGTTCGGACGGCGCACTTCTGCTAGAACAATGTCTGAATAACTGATGCCAGTACGTCATCCCATCTATATCGCTTCTGCAAATAAAACAACAACAATAATAATATTAAAACTGTTATTATCTATTAGTTGATTATTATGTATTATCTATCAGAGTGATTAAAAAAATATACCTGAAATTCAGCTCAAACTGCATCCTTATGGGCGAGAGGTGTGCTCACCCATGTAATCACTGGCGTAGGCCAGTTCTGTAAGCATAATTGTGAAATGCACTTCACAATTTTACTATCTTAAAAATCACTACAATATACAATAATTTACATTAAAATATATTTATAACAATAAAAATATTAAACCCTTATATATACACGATGTTTAACTTACGTGCTTTCTGGAGGAGGACGGATCTGTATAAGAATGCGATCATCCGGATTAGTCGGGGCCTTCGGCACATGATTACGGCCCCGACCCAACCCGCGCTTTCGTGCTGCAGGTTCAGAAGACATCTATAAATAAAAAAAAGTAGGATGTTAGTATGAAATTATGAATGAAAAATAATTGTATGAAATAGTTAACTACGATTACCATAAGTGAAAGGTACATAAACATGACTGCAAAATAGTTAACTACAACAACTACAAATGATATAGTTAAGGATATAGAGAACATTCCTATATAGAGAATATAAATGAAAGGTACATAATTATGAACTAAACATGAACATGAACATAAACATACATTTTGTACAATTAAAACTAAACATACATTTTAATGAAAATCGTTGTCTGATGAGTCAGAATCATTTTGTACAAGTATCGGAGATTCATAATCATCTTCTTCAGATTCTGTGTCAGTGTCAGTCAATAACTCTTCCTCAATATCACTGTCATCTGGCACAATAACTGTCTCGGGATCCAATTCATCAGGTTCATCTCCACCCTCTAACTGGATTACATCATTGTTGTCCTCTATATTTATTATAGGAGGTCTATGAAGCATTTCCTCTTGGTAGAAATCCCCGTCTATTACTTGGACACAACTACGCGTGGGAGTATGAATTACAACTTGCCAATCTGTAGGCGGTCTATCCCTTTTCCTAACAGGACTAGGAGCCAATACGGACAAGCTAACTTCCCGTGTGTACTCCATCCAGCTAACATACCATAAGCTGGGAAGTCACTTATAGTCCACATAACCGCAGCCCTAAGGTTGAAATTTTTTTTCGTTGCAACATCCCAAGTCTGTACTCCATCCTCCCACAATACCTTCAACTCGTCTATAAGAGGTCTCAAGTAAACATCTAAGTTCTTTCCAGGACTCTTAGGACTAGGAACCACGAGTGAAAGAAATAAGTATGGCTATTTCATACACATCCAATGAGGCAAGTTGTACGGAGTAACAATCACAGGCCAACATGAGTACGGAACAGCTGAGTGGCCAAACGGATTGAAACCATCGGTGGACAATCCAAGCCTCACATTTCTAGGTTCTAATGCAAATCCAGGATGTGCTAAGTTAAAATCTTTCCAAGCCTGCCCATCTGCGGGATGATTTAGTTCTCCATCTTTAGCTGGAGATTTCGCATGCCAACTCATATGTTCAGCTGTTCTTGAAGACATGTACAATCTTTTTAGCCAATGTGTTATTGGAAAATACCTTAGAATCATAAACGGTATACTTGATTTTTTTGTAGTGACACCCTCTTTATTAGGCCTAAACCGATCATGACAGCAAAACGTGCACCTTGTTATCTGTTCATTTTCCTTATAAAACAACATGCAATCTGTTGGGACATGCATCGATCTTTTGGTATCCAAGACCCAACTTCTTCACCATTTTCTTACAAAAGTAATAGTTTCCAGGTAATTTCTCACCGTCAGACAACATACTCTTAATGGCCTTCAAGAGCGACTCAAAACACCAATTCCCCACCATTTTCAATTACTCCACCAAAGCCCACTAACTTACAATAATAAAATAATACTCATTCATGTGACAAATTGATTCCCCCCCTTTTCCCCACCCATTTTGACTTTCACGTATACATATATATAAATATATAATATCTATATATATATAACAAAATTAAGATAACTTTCCACCGATAATTTTAAAAATGGGTAAGTAGGGGTCTAAATAATACGCCAAACTTACAATAAATACTGAAGTAATAATTGAACAAAACCGAGTGACTTCTCAAGTAAGCATCAATAATCAATACCGTGTGCTACTATGCAACCACTCGTATTACTGTACTTTTACTACCGAGTAGTTCAACAGTTTTAACAGTAACATCTCCGTTGTTATTTTCATAAAGTATTTTTGTCGTTTTCTCAATCCGACAATAATTCTGTTGTGGGGTCCACCAATGATTGTGTCATCGTAAGAATATTCCCCGACAAAAAGAATATTTCCCGACCAAACGAATATTTTATAACAAATTGCTTACTTTGCAAAATTTATAAGTATTACCCACAACTATAACATTATATCAAATTTATTCCATAATAAAAAAATAATATTTATAGAAAATTCATCTTTATTTATAAAAGTTGGGGTCTTACAATACAACTGTCGTGTACAATACGACAAAACATAAACTGTGAGTTTGAATACAAATATTGTCTACTAGAGATTATACAAACTCAAAAGGAGTCTTCATTACAATTATTACCACACTATTTCACAGAATAGTGAGAACTACTAATGCACCATCTAGGACCATCACTCTGTTCTCCGACTAGTCCCAGCTACATTCTCATTTCCTGAAGAGAACAGTGATAGAAAGAGTGAGCTCAACTAGCCCAGTAAGAAATATTATGACTAAGATAATGTAGAATAATTTATCGTTAGCCTTCAACAATGTTAAACTGATAAAATATAATAAATATCAAGTTTAACTGCAGCGAAACAAGCAATCCATTAAAAGAGTCAAGTAGAGAATGATATCTACTATCTTTTATGATTTAAAAAAATTTTCATCACTTTTATCGCTGAGACTCAGCTCAATAAATAATCCACATCATTAAATCATCCTTGCACTTCAGGTCAAAGATATTTTTTAGTATCACGAGCACGAATTATCCATACACTACGGACCAAAGATAATCGTGTTTTCATCAACGGTCTTGATCATGCTATAAAACAATTCATCTTTGCTCCCTTGGCCGAAGAGAATCCATAGCCATAATCATACCAAAAATTGTCCATCAATGCACTACGGGCCATGAGGACTTTTAATTTTCACATTATTTATAACATTACGGTCATGATTATACCGAATAATCTCTAGTCATAATCATACTAAGTCCATCTATGCACTACAGGCCACAGATGACTTTCAACATAACATAAACATGAGGATGATGACAATGAAATAAGAATTCAATTAAACAAGTTCAAAAATTAATTTATCCAGGAACCAATAACGTCCAAATTGTCAACATCATACTTCTTTGTAGAATAAAATTCAAGAATGCTCAGAAGAATATTTTCATGAAAAATACTGGATGAAGCGCAAATATCAAGGATATTCCACTAATTTCATGGAGTATAAAAGTCAAAACTTTAATCAACTGAGTATAATACCGAATGAAATAACAAAAGATATCACCATGCATGCGGTACCTCGCATAGACGGTTATTCCAACAGAATAATAATAACGGAACCAGGTCAGGAAAAATTCACACCGACAGGATGTTCCAACAGAATAATAAATGCGGAATAATAAATGATGGAACCAGGTCCGGCGTATAGCACAGACAGGATATTCCGACAGAATAATAAAGACGGAATAATAAAAATGGAACCAGGTCCGGCGTATAGCACAGACAAGATATTCCGATAGAATAATAAAGACAGAATAATAGAAGAATATCACCAAGTATAAGGTAGCCCGCGTATACAGGTTATTCCAACAGAACAATAAAGAAATAGAATAACAGAAGTTCTTTTCTTGAATACAAAAGAATAATATCCCTTACCGTAAAATAATACTTGATATAAGAGTAGTGAAGTAGCAGAAAACTTTTCTTCTATCTCTCTATAGTTTCTCTCTCTAGAGTTCAGTGAATTCGTAAGAAAATAATGAAGGAATGAGCTTCTATTTATAGAAAAATAGAATGCATAGTAACTAATCCATGAACGGTCCAGATTGATTTACTTTAATCTGACGGTCCATATTTAAAGAAAATTTTTTTAAATAAAATATAATATATTCTATTTATATAAAAAAAAAATTACTATGCAAACACTATGCGGGCACTATGCAAACACTATGCATAATAAAATATAATATATTCTATTTATAGAATAATTTTAATAAAGTATTCTGTTTTATATAAAAAAAATTACTATGCAAAACACTATGCATAATAGAATATAATATATTCTATTTATAGAATAACTTTAATAAAGTATTCTGTTTTATATAAAAAGATGTTTCTATTTTATTACGTTAATAATACGAATAAAACAAAACTTCTAAATCAATAATAATTGAATCAAATAATGTGAGATACTATGCAGCAACTATTGTAGCAATAATTGAACAAAACTAAGTGACCTCTCACATAAATATCAATAATCAATACCGTGTGCTACTATGTAACAACGCGTATTACTGTACTTTTACTACCGAGTAGTTCAACAGTATCAACGGTAAAACTTCCACCGTTATTTTCAGTAAAAAAAATTTGTCGTTTTCTCAATCCGACAATAATTCCGTTGTGGGGTCCAATGATTGTGCCGTCGTACGAATATTTTCTGTTTAAAATGAATATTCCCCGACCAATCGAATATAATATGACAACTTGCATACTTTACAAAATTTATAAATATTACCCACAACTATAACATTATCTCAAATTCACACCACAATATAAACAAAATTATTTCGAAAAAAATAATTATTTATTCATAAAATCTGGGGTTTCACATCCACACTCTTCGTAAATTTATCTCCTCTTCAGCCAATACAAAACCCTAACCCTATTAAGGTACGATTTCCTTGCCCACACATTCTAAATAACAACCAACTGAACAAAATAATACTTGTAATATTTTGCAAAATGAGTTCACCTGTCAAATATTTTTGTTTTACAAAAAAAAAATACCTTTTAATTTGGCAAAACTAATGATTTGGCCACCAAAGTTGGCACGTTTTACTGAATACCCGATTGAACTTTTAAATTTTCAAATTAAGTCACTGAACTAAATTTTATTTTCAAATTGAGTCATTCCGTTAAAAAAGTTGACAGACGTTAGATTTTTGTCTACGTAGCGCTGACGTGACAAGAAAAACTAAAAAATATTGCTTATGTGGCAAAATATCAAAAACATATTTTAAAAATAAAAAAATTAACATTTTAAAGTTTTAAAAATAACAAAAACATAATAAAATAAAACAAAAAATACAAATTTTTTTAAAAAAAAATCAGTTTTTTTTATTAAAAAAATTTGTTTTTTTTTAAAAAAAATCTGATTTTTTTAAAAAACTGTTTTTTCCAAAAAAAAACATTTTTTTAAAAAATTTCTGGTTTTTTAACAAAAACTGCTTTTTTTTAAAATCTGTTTTTTTAAAAAAATATATATGGTTTTTTTTTTTTAAAAAAATTTATTTTAAAAAAAAATCTGTGTTTTAAAAAAAGCTTTTTTTAAAAAAACTGTTTTTAAAAAACTATTTTTAAAAAAACTATTTTTAAAAAATCTATTTTTTAAAAAAATCTGTTTTTTTTAAAACCTGTTTTTTTTAAAAAACAATTTTTTTAAAAAAATCTGTTTTTTAAAAAAATTGTATTTTTTAAAAAAATCTGTATTTTTTTATTTTATTTTATTATGTTTTTGTTATTTGTAAAACTTTAAAATGTTAATTTTTTTTATTTTTGAAATCTGTTTTTGATTTTTTTTTGCCACATAAACAATACTCCATCCGTCCCATAGTTATAGGCTGATTTCTTTTGGCACATAGTTTAAGAAAATCGATTAAGTGACAATTTTTAACATAAATTTTCCACATATACGCCTTAATCAGAGGCGGAACTAGGCGGGGGCGGAGGGGGGCAACTGACCCCGGTAGGGTTGCGCCGGCAGGGGGGGAGGACTGGCCGTCGTGGCCGAGAAGGGGCGGGGGGGGGGGGGGGGGCAGCGCCGCAGCGGCACCGGCGAGTCGGCAGATCGCATGTTCAGATCTTCTTCTTCTTCCTTTTCTTTTTTTTTTCTTTTTTTTTAAACTACAGTGAAACGACGTCGTTTCACTTAAAAAAATTTTTAAAAAAAATCTTTTTTTATTAGTTTTTTTGCCCTTATTTGTTCTCAGCGGCAGCGCCTTCACTACTTCAGTCTTCACTGTGAGCTCACTGCCGTCTGCCGCCTTCCTCTTTCCAGACTAAAGACTTCCAGTTCCAATCTTCCCCATCGGCTCGCCGACCGCCGCTCACGTCTCACCTCAGTGCTGGGCTGCCGTCCGCCGCCGTCCGCCGCCTCATCTCTTCCCTCTTTACAAAAAGGTAAGTAATTTAAGTAATTTTTACTTTTAATTTAGCCTAAAATTAAATGTCTTTTAAATTTGGTACTATTAATTTTAATTTAGCCTAAATATGCATACTATTAATGTTTTCTGTTAATTAGGTCTCCACTTTTTAATTTTTATGTAATTTTGATGATGAAAATTGACAAATAAATTTAGGAATATAAGAATTAAGAAAAAGAATAAAAATTGATTTTATTTTTAATTGATTTTCTGTTAATTTAGGAAGCCTTGACTAAGAACTATTTTAGTCTAAACAGCAAACTCAATATTGAAAATATGTTGTCTGGAAGAAATGTTTGAGCCATCTGAGATGAAGTTGTCTGAGATGAAATTTAACTTCTTCAACTTGTCATTGTCAAACTGTTTTCTTCCTGAACTACAATTGCTTCACTGTTTTATATTAGTCTATATGCCTTGTTTAAAGTGTTAATCTCATATTAAGTGTTGATCACATATTATCCCAAGTGTTTAAATTAATGAAATTATTGATTAGTAATTGATGTTTTTATTTATATTAGATTATGGATAAATACTTGATTAAGCGACAAAGAACTGTTGAGTCTTCTAATAATCAAATACCAAGTTCTGAAGCAAGTGGTGATTTTAACAATTCACGTGTGGAGTTCAATCCGAATGATATTGTTAGTGATCCGGGGTTACGTAAATCAATTGAAGACTTTGCTATTGTGATTAGAGATCAAGTTCGAAGAGAGTATTTGACTAGAGGTCCATGTCAACCAATTGCCCATAATTATCCCCAAAAAGTATTTTCTAATGTGAAGAGAAGCTTTCGGCCCGCTTGGTTTAAAAATTTTGAATGGTTGGAGTATAGCATTTCCAAGGATGCGGCCTTTTGCTTTTGCTGCTATCTATTTGGCAATTCAAACAGAGTAGATGCTTTTACAAAAAAAGGTTTCAGCAACTGGAAAAAGGCAATTGAAAGATTTCAAGAGCATGTGGGTGCTTCGAATAGTTCTCATAATGATGCTAGAATACAACTTCAAGGTTTTAAAAATCAAAGGCAGAGTGTGTCACATATACTACTAGCACAAGGGCAAGAGATGGAGGTTGCTTATCGCACACGTTTAACGGCGGCTTTGGATGTCACACGCCTTCTTTTGAAGCAAGGTTTGCCTTTTCGTGGGCATGATGAGTCATCGACTTCATCAAATAAGGGAAATTTTCTTGAGTTTTTTGAGTGGTACATCCTTCGAAATGAAGAGGTAGGCAAGGTAGTTAGTGAGAATGCTCCTAGAAACAATCAAATGACTTCTCCAAAAATTCAAAAAGAACTAACAAGTGCTTGTGCCGTGGAAACTACACTTGCCATCATCAATGATATTGGGGACAAAATATTTTCTATTATGGTTGATGAGTCTCGTGATGTTTCAATAAAGGAGCAAATGGGAGTTGTTTTGAGATATGTAAACAACCAAGGAGATGTGATTGAAAGGTTTCTTGGTGTGGTACATATGCCTGACACGTCATCTATTTCTTTGAAGAATGCTATTGATGAATTATTTGCAAAGCATAAATTGTCATTATCAAGGTTGAGAGGTCAAGGATATGATGGGGCTTCAAATATGCGAGGCGAGTTCAATGGATTGAAGGCTCTTATTTTAAAAGAAAATCCATATGCAAGGTATGTCCATTGTTTTTCTCACCAACTCCAATTAGTTGTTGTTGCTGTTGCCAAGAGCAGCCGTATTGTGAGTGATTTTTTTCAGTATGTTACTATGATTGTGAATGTGGCTGGAGCATCATGTAAAAGGAAAGATAAACTTAGACAGCTTGAACATGATAGGATTGTGGAGTGTTTGGAAAAGGGAGAGATAGTTAGTGGTAAAGGAAAAAATCAAGAAATCAGTTTAAGACGGCCAGGAGATACTCGTTGGGGGTCACATTACATAACTATAATCCGTCTTATGTCTATGTGGCCTTCTGTATTACAAGTGCTTGAAAATGTGCATGATGATGGTGCTTCTGATGATAATAGCGGTATAGCCATAAGTTTGATTGATAAGATGGAGAATTATGAATTTGTATTTGTGATGCATTTGATGAAATATATATTGGGAATCACAAATGATTTGTCACTTGCCTTGCAACAAAAAGATCAAAACATTGTGCATGCTGTGAGATTGATTGGGGTAATGAAAGCTCGACTACAAGATTTTAGGGAGGCGGAATGGGAGAATTTTTTGAAGGAAGTCAATATATTTTGTGAGAAGAACACGATCCCAATAATTAATATGGAAGACAACATGAGATCCCGCGGTCGTAGCAGGCGCAATGGACAAATTATTACTAATTTTCATCATTATCGTGTTGAGATTTTTTGTCAGGTATAATCTCTATAACTCTTTTCATTATTCCTATCGAAAAATTTATCTTTTTTTTTTATTTTTCATTATTACAATGTAGGTTGTTGATTCAATTGTTCAAGAGATGAACAATCGTTTTCCAGAAGCAAGCACAGAGTTACTTTTATGCATATCATGCCTTGATCCAAGGGATTCGTTCTCTCAATTTGACAAAAATAAATTACTCCGTCTTGCTGAGCTTTATCCAGAAGACTTCTCATTGACTGATCGCATGATACTTGGGGATCAACTTGAAAATTACATTTATGATATGCGATGCGATAGTCAATTTCTTGGGATCGAAAATTTGAGTTTGGGAAGTCTTGCTAAGAAGTTGATTGAAACAAGAAGACATATGACTTTTACATTGGTATATCGATTGATCGAGTTGTCTTTGGTTTTACCAGTTGCAACTGCTACTGTTGAAAGAGTATTCTCTGCGATGAAAATTGTCAAGACTGATTTGCGTAACAAAATGGGAGACGAGTGGATGAATGACAGTCTAGTAGTTTATATTGAGAAAGATATTTTTTCAACAATTGAAAACGAACAAATTTTGAGACGTTTTCAAACTATGCAGACTCGCAGGATACAGTTGTCTGCTCTCACTCGTACAACCGAAAGAAGCTCTTCAAGCGTCAATAAATAATTTTTTTTTATTGATGTATTTTGCCCCCCCTTAATATATGTTCTGGTTCCGCCACTGGCCTTAATATGAAATTAATGTCTTACTTATCACACAAAAACTCTCAACTTTATTGATTGACGTGTACTGACCATTAAAATTCATAAGTTTTAACCAAAGAGAATACAACAACATTAAATGTGATGATAAAAATAATGACATTGAATGTTATTTTCTTCAAAAAAAAAGGGTAATGGTTGAATATTTATTATAAAGGCATAAAAGTAAAACAATGAACCAACTAAATTTTATAAATAGTAAGTAGCTTATATATTGGGACATCTCAAAAATGGAAAATCAGCCTATAACTATGGGACGAAGGGAGTATTTTTTAGTTTTTCTTGTCATGTCAGCGCCACGTAGACAAAAATCTAACGTCTGTCAAATTTTTTTAACGGAATGACCCAATTTGAAAATAAAAATTAGTTCGGTGACTTAATTTAAAAAATTAAAAGTTCAATCGGATATTCAATAAAATGTACCAACTTTAGTGGCCAAATCATTAATTTTTTTACCCTTTTAATTTATATTTTATTGAAGTTCAAGAATTATGTGAGTATGAAATCAAACCCAAATTTTAAACAAGTTAAACATCTCACTTACCACTAGACCAACGGATTTTGGGTATTCAGTGTTCTTTTGACTAGGAAAAGACTTCCAGTTTGGTAATTAAATAATACGGAGTAGCTAGTTTATGTGGGTATTAGCTAGCTAGCTACTCTTTCCGTTTTTAAAAGATTGTCGTTTTAGAAAAAAAAATTATTTTAAAAAGTTTGTCGTTTACAACTTTTGAGAAGAATAAATTATTTATTTTCTTATATTACCCCTCCGTTCTATTATTGTCCCAAGAAATTCTCTTCCTTGTATTAATAGTTTTTAACTTTCCATAAAGGGGTAGTAATGGAATTTCAAATAAATTTTACTTGATAAATAATACTTTCTTAATCCATATACCAAAACTTTAAACGATAATCATTTAAAAACGGAGAGAGTATAATGCTAGTACTGTCGCCCCAAACTTGGTAGTCCAAGATTTGATTAGTCTCAAAATCAAGATCCACTTTAATTATCGAGTCAATAAAAAACAATAATCTCCGAAAGTCAGAGTCAATGTAAGCAAATACTATAATAAATGCTCTCAATTTGGATTTGATTAGTCTCAAAATCAAGATCCAGATTCTCTCAAAATCAAAGTCAATAGACTCTCCCAAAATCAAAGTCAATGTAAACAAATATTATAACCAATAGACTCTCAATTTGGAACGAACGTCCAAAAATTTACATACATTTTAAGATAAAATTAAATGATATATAAAACTCTCTTACAAATAAAGATATCACTTCTTTCAAAAAAAAATGATATATAAAACTCTCTACGTGGAATACAGGAGGAAAGTTCCTCAATAAATATACAAAATTTTCAATATACTACTTCTATGGGAGTAGTATTAACCTCACAATTTAGGTTAAGAATTATTTAGTTAATTAAAACTACTTGAATCGTCTTATTAATTTGATTAAATAATTTTTATATCATGGGTTGGTTCAATTTTAAACTTATATTATTAATTACATATATAGATTAAACTAATTTAATTAATTTTGATCTGTATTGGTGTATAATAGTTTTTGGTTCATATTAACAAAAAATGTCATTTTAAATTTTTATTAAGAGTATTACACTTTTAATTTCAAACTTGGCTTTAAAAGTTAATTTGAAATATCAATATATTTAAAATTAATATTAATCATTTAAATTTTATTACAATAAATGTCATAACTCAAACTCCCACTGTTCCAAAATTAAATTTTATTACAATAAATGGCATAACTATAACTTTTTACATTTTAACCTTTTGAAATCAATTCGTAAAATTTTAAAAGTCAAATTGTATCTTTAATTTTGAAACGGAGATAGTAATATTTTTAAGATAGACTTTAATATTCATAGTTATATTGATAAAATATAACTTTAATATTCAGACTCTTATTTTTTAATATACTTTTAATAAATCATAAATAGGGGATTTTGATTTTTCTTCCTTATCGAATTTTCCTTGTAGAGTAACATAGTAGAATGTGTCCGTACACCTTTCCATTCTCCCTATATATACTTAAGGAAGCATTACTCACTCTTTCATTAGCTCCTAATCTCTCTTACAATATATATAATTCTCATCTCATAATCATCATCGTCATCATTTATTAAAGCCATACATCATCATCATCATCGTCATCGTCATCTATTAGGCAACCTCAAACACATTTTCATGGATTTTTTCTCCGTGCCCAGCACACCAAATCCGCAAGTTAATCATGAACATAACAGCATTAATCCTATTATTACTACTACTGATCCCACCGGTGGGTTGGCGGAAGAAAATTATGAATTTAATTGGTCAACATCGTTGATTCCACTCCCGCTCTATCACATAACAGATTCAATCAAGAAACAGCTTCCCGTTATGGAATACAGCTCCATTCGCCTTCAAAACAAGAAATCATCAGCTGGTAAACTTAACGGTGATGATGATGATGATGATGATGATGAATGTGCGGTGTGCTTGAATCCCGTGGAAGGAACCCACCTAGTGAGGGAGCTGTGGAATTGTAGTCATGTGTTTCATAAAGACTGTCTCGATGGTTGGATAGATGAGAGTAATGTCAGTACTTGTCCGCTTTGCAGAGCTGATTTATTACCTGCCGCAGCAAAAGACAAAGTTGATGACGAGTTAAATAAGTGCCGAGACGGAGAAGATCCATGGCGGATAAATAATGGAGTGGATGATCAGTTTCTTATTTGGTGAGTGCGTGCAAACGTCGTTCACCTATTTCTTTTCATCACAACTAATTTTTAGTAGTTAATTATATAAGCTGATAAGCATAACCATAACCATAACCACAGTTTGTTGATTGCCAACATCCGATTTATAATATACAAGTAGTAAGTTGTTATTTGATGATTCTCCTTGAATTAGTTTACAAAAAAAGCATAGTATATTCGAGTACACTAGTTTTATTTGAGACTTTGAACGTCTAGCATTAATATACTTTATTGCTCCATATATTTTAAGCAGATTCTGATTCTCCGGTAGCTAGATGTTCTCTTTAATTTCTTAATTCTTAGTTAAAGCGATTAAGCGAAGTCATGATATTCTCTTATTAATACATTTTATCTCTCCTTTACTTCCTTTCAGATTATGATTATGAATTATGTCTGGATGACTGGATGTATTTGATGTATTTGACTGTTTGTGGAGATAAGCTGACAATATGATTTGGTTAAGCTGGCTAATTCAAATTTTTAAATGTTTGTTCCTTTAGCAGCATATCTACACTCTAGCCACCAATATGGTTATTCGTTGATTTTAATTTATAAAATTTGATTATTGTTTTATTTAATAATTAAAACTACATTACATATTTTTAATAGCTTAATTCGAGTTTAATTAGTTGGAAAATGCAGCCAACAGTTACTCTTATTCTAATGGAAAATTGTTAAATGCATATTATTTTCACAATCAAAGTGTCACTATAGATCCTATAACGACGATTTTCACAATCATTATATATTTACAACAACACTTTTGTTGTAAAAATATCATGTATTTAACAAATTTCTTTTAATATAGTCCGTAAAAAATAAATTATTATTATTATTAAAAAAGACATTGCAGTCTAGTTGAGCTGTCAACCTAGTCATAAAGGTCGATTGTAATTAAAGTCTAGTTATAGGTAGAATGTTAATAATTGGCCATATAATGTAGTAGCAAATTGTACACTTGTGATAGGGATTATTTATCGAGGCATTTAATTTTAGGTAACCAGTAATGGAGACCTAAACCAAACACCTAATTAATACTCCGTACAATGAAAAGATAAGATGGAGAAACGTTTTACAACAAATATCATCAAAGAGTTTTTTTTTTTTATGTGTACATAAAATTTAAACATGAATATTTTATAATTTTATTTATTTATATTTTATTTAATTTTTATGTTAAATTATCATGTTCGTATAGAGTTTGTCATCATCAAAATCTCCTCACTCGTTCTTTCTGTTTATAATTATCCATCCACATAAAAATGAATTTAAATATGATTAACCAGTTTGAACCTCATTTTCATTTCAAAAATATAATTTCAATTAGATTCTAATTGACCCATGGTTTATAACTTATATTGTCAAGCCTAATTATGATCCTAGTTAATTTATGAAAATTCTAAACTCAATTGTAATGTGAATTTTTTTTAATTTTCAAAACAATATTTATAGTACTCCTCAAGTAATTTACAATATTAATTATTACATTAATCAAAATAAATAAAAATACATTAAATTACAATTTAGAATTTCATAAATTGATTAAAAAAAATCAAATTGCACTACTTTTATATTTTTATTATTTTGTGGAAGGGTAGGAGTATATTGGAACATTGACTTTAAAATTTATAGTTTCCTTCTTCTTTTCACTTCATTAACTTTTGCTTTTTTCAAAGAGGCCTAGCTCTTTCTTAGTGTAACTTCTAGGACCAATTTATTCAGGAGGGAGTTTTTTATGGATTCGATAATAAAAATTCCCGTAAAATCTTCTCTCACATAAGCTTTTAATTTAATTATTAAAATGAATATTATAAAAATATCACTTTTATAATATTGGACACATTTTAATAATAGTATAATAGTCTAAACGGTGAGTTGGAGCATTAAAACAAAAAAATAATTATAGAATAGTTAAGATGGATAATTCTAGAGTATATTTTTTAACCAAGACAAGTAAACTTAGGCGGATGAAATATATTTTAATTGTATCCGCATACATCAGATTTCATCTTCCACGCTTGGTGGTGGTTGATCGATAAAACTAATTAATGTGACGGTCGTTGATGGATTAATTAAGGCCCTTAATTATCATACGGTATAACTGAAAATCGAATCGAAAAAATTAGTACCGATTTTGTACCGAACCGATACCAAAATCGATAATTTGATATCAGTTCCGGTTTTTGATTTTCCGGTAATTTCATATCGGTACCGATTCGGTATATTAAATTATTAATTTTTAAATGAACACTATATATTTTTTTAGAGAGAGAAAGCATGATATTAATTTATTTTAAAAAGATAATGTATTAGAAAAATTGGAAGAGATAATTAATTAAAAGATGGAAAAAGAAAAAGTACATAAAACTCAAAAAGTAAAATATGGGTCGACATATATTAAAACTATAACCATTTGGGTTCAACCTATACAAATCATATTAAAAATAGATAATATGGTTTTAGTTCTTATTTGGACTCGTAACCATTTTATGTAAACCAAAACCAAACCAAACTCATATTTTGCCAGGTCTAGGTATAGGGGCATATAAAATATGTAAATTAATAAATTTAAGGGCGCATATTAATAAAAGAGTTAAATTTGGAGGGAGCGAAAATTTTTCAAACCAATTCAAAATACAAGTACAAAAAACTTTGTAGTTCTAAAACCTGGTGAAATCTTTAGAAGTATTTTTAGTATAATCTTCATTAGTATGTGGGTATGTGAAAAGCTTAGTATAACTATGTATAAGAATCAATCAGTTTAATATTGGACTAGAATTAAATATTGGATTTAAGAAAAAAAAAGTTATGTTACGATTTTAACTCACTTTCAAATTATTTATTTTATTTTTGAATGTATTCCTAACACTAACCAAACATTTAAATGAAATCCTTAAAAATCATTTTATTCCCTTCTTTATTATATTCCCTCCTCTATTTCGTTACTTCAACCACCCAAACTTAGCATTAGACCTGTCTTGGGAGTTGGAAGGATCTCCCACCCCAATTCTCCTTGTATGAGAGACGGATCCGGTTACCATAAAATTAACTTCATGGTAAGTCGATCAACTGACTAATAGTACTGACACGCAGAGAAAGAAATCACTTCCCGCCTACGTATCGACACTGTATTGATCAATTGACCAAAATTATGCTAACCACTCTCATGAGAGACGCATCCAACTTTTTGACTCAACATTTGTGTAAATTAAAATTTCTCCAGAATACACTTGAAAATATGATAATTTTAAATTTTAAAAATAGTATATTCAAGTGTATCTTAGGCATACAATAAGGAAGAATTAGGAAGTATATGCCTTAAAATATATGCAAACCGGACATCTCAGTTTGAAAATATGAGGATGGAAATGCCATGCACATCCAAGGAAAAGTATCCAACTTTAATAGAAGCTTGCCTCTCCAAAGCTTCTTGGCATATATGAATATACCATGCTGGTTATTGTTTGAGCACAAACACCTGGGTCCCTTGCCTGGTTAAGTAGCATTAGGCATGCACCTAATTCTCTCTGCCTTTCACCCACTACTCATTTTCCCCTTGCCTGGTCAAGTAGCATTAAGCATGCAACCTAACACGACCTTACACTAAATATGTCCCCTTTTAAGCCACAATTTGTTGTGTAAAGATGACGTTGACACCAGAATTTTGAAGCTTGAAGGTGGCAAGTGCTATCACATTTTATGATAATATGGTTACACTTGGAGAGAAATATGGTCATCCTTGATCATTTGTATAGCTGAGGATGTATCCTTCAGCCTTGCCATCTACTAACTACTATAGAATGATCTCTCAACTAAAAAGAAAATAATTTCACAAACACCAATATTGATAAATACAAAAACTTTGATGATTACTAAAGGAACTACCACCGGAAGAGGAAGATAATAATACAAAAGCATTTTCCTCCGTTGAAATAAATCAAGACTCAGCTTCAAGACTGTATATTGTCAAAATATAAAATTATAATCCTATCACAAAGAAGGAACATAGAACAGGTGCACTAAGCTCGCATACCACGAGAGATTTAAACTAATTAAGGCCAAAATGATACGATACTCTAAGTAAACACGGTGAATTATAAACTTGCATTAAGAATGAAGGAGGAACTATGTACAAAGAAATACCTGGACCCATATTATTGAATTGAGTATACAGCATAGATCCTCATCAGCACTCCAATTGACCATTCCATTATCCATTATTAGTTCTTCCCAAGGAAACACTGAGCCTAGATTCAAGGCCACAGAATAGCATCTTCAGCAGCATGCGCCAATTCAAGTAATGACACTGAAAGTCACCATAGACTAATATATAACTACTTTCAAATATTGACGAGTAAGCTAGAAAAACTAGGTGAAGAGTGACAATCGGTTATAATCTTATTATTTAAATATTAGACTAACGACCTAACAATACAAACACAATTTGTTGGGAATCCTACAGAGAGCCATGATGAGAATGTCATTTGAACTTTGACAAGTCGACCACCTGAAATAGCTAAAGTCTACGCTCAACATATATAAAGGATCTGAACTTAAATTACTTAATTCTACAACTCACATTTGACATTCGTACCTACACTGATAATATAACTATAGATAAGTTCAACTAATCAAAATCATTACTATAAGCATTTGATTATAATGAAGTAACAGTCCCCGCTGAAACTGCGAATATCCACAAGATTAAACCTAGTTTTACAGATTAATCAAATCTGAGATTAGGATACCCAAAAATAAAAATAAAAAAATCAAATTAATTTAAATATTGATGATGCATCTGGCCAGCCATTTATAACTTTAAAAAGATCACTTTTATACACTTCATTAACATGGCGACGAAAATATTTTAATAATAAACAACAAAATTTCTAAATCTTTACTCTCTGATGCGATGTGTTGACACTACAGTTGCTACAAAATGGTTGTAGTAAACGTCCATGGGATTCAAGAATCAGGTTGAGCTACATAACAATATTTAGGACTCTTTCTTTCATATATGATTCCTGTTAGGGCTCCATCTAATGAAAGAAAGTGAGGTGGATGCCCGATCAGGGGGGAAGTAGACAAACATATGTATATCTTACTGTAGTTGAGCACAATATTGAGTGTGCGTGAGTTTCTAATTTGGATATGTTTCTTTATTTATTAGGGTAGGTGTTAACTTTGTGAATGGTAAATGTACATGTTTTCTTGGAAGTATACTCTATTAAGAGTTTGTTCTTTAATTATTCCACCTCTGTCAACAAGTTTCCTTATTCCAAACCCCCCCTCCAACTTTCTCTCTACAAAACAGGGAAAAACCACCACCACCCCACCCCCAAGAGAGAGAGAAAGAGAAAGACCTCCGGCGGATATCAGACAGACTCCAGAGGAGAAGCTTAAAACCACATTATCATCCCAGTTCTACAAATTAACAGAACACCCTATAACAGACGTGGCTTGAACATACTGTTACAAATCCTGCAGCATATAGTTTCCAACAACTATTGCTTGAACAGGCACCACCTATGAAAAATATGAGTAATTGATGTAGAAAAAGTAGTCAACAGATAAGAAAAGGTGGAAAGATAAGAAGTTATGTTGGTGCACCCTAGTAAGGGATTCATAGTCCACAATGAGTGGTGTGCAGACCTTCTTTCCACCAGGAGCTCAATACTATTTAATTAAAGGCTACACTGGTCATCGGTTATCAACCAACACAAGTAAACGATTAATGAAATAAATTTAAATTTAAACCTTGAATTAGGAATCATTTGTTATAATTTAAAAAAATTAACAAAAAAGAAAAGAAAAAAAGAGTAAACCCATGGACATCCAGTTAGAATTTGTTTTACCCATTTTTCACATATTATTTTTCATCATCGATTGAGAGGAGACACAGACGAAATATTATAAATTAAAAGGTAAAAGCAACAAGAAGAAATGAAAAGGAAAAATCCCCAGAGTTCTACATGAATAAATAATATCAAATCAATATAAAAAGTTTAAATATTTAGTGTATGTGTTTTTGTGTTGTAACTTATAATCATTGTCAATATAGGTGTATTATTATTTGAATATTATATTTATAGTGCACTATATATACTATATAATATATGAATACACTTTTGAAACATAAAATAGAGGAAAATAAATATAAATAAATAAAATTATATGCACTATGAATGAGTGCATAATATGTTATGATTTTTATTCTTTTATGTTTCGTTTTAATACATGTTTCATGTGTATATGAACTTATTAAGGCATTTATTGATTTCAGAAGGAATTGGAGCTAAAAGAGATGAAAAAAATATCAATTTGTTGCTAACTGAGGTCTGGCGCTGCCGCGCCGGAAATATACTACAAAGCAGTGCGGTAGTGCCGCGCCGAAGTTATTTGTGAAGCCAACACAACTACGCTGGTCGTCAGAAGCAAAAATCATCACTTTGGAGTTAGAGCGCGGCAGCGCCCATTTTGCAAAGGATTCTGGAGCGGTCGCGCCAGGTCGGAGAGCATAAAATATTCCAACTGAGTAATTTTTCAAGGAATTTTATTTGGATTTGGATTGTTATTTCTTAGGGGTTTAGGACTTTATTCTAGAATATAAATACATTGTATTAGTCACTATTTAAAGATTTAGCTACAAAGATTGTAAACCCTAGCTTGGAGGCAAGATTGAAGGCATGTCAGACTAAGTTTTTTATTTCAGTTCTAAGGATGTTGAACTTTATTTATAATTAATGATTTACTAAGTTATCTTTATGTATTCCTTCTTGTATGAGATTTATTCTTGATAATCTGATTACTAGTTTGATTGATTTGATAATGGCCAGTTGAATTGATCTAATTATTATCATCTGCTAGATTAAGGTATAATATTAAGCAAACGATATTATATCTGATCATAAATAGCGATTAGTGCTACATGATTGTGGACAAACTTTTAAGTATTGCTAGGATTATCAAAAGGCAAGTTAAATAGTCTGCGATTGTGTGATTGTTGCTTGGAATAAATTAATTCCCTAATTCTTAAAACTGTTATATTAAATCTAGACTGATAGTTCTAGGTTGTATAATAGTTAGGGTCTAGTGAGGCGATTTGTCACATTAGATTTACAACCTTAGGGGGATTCCGGATAATTAACGATTGCAGTTATCTAGGGTTATTAATTTAATTGAAGGGCAAATATTAATCAATTTGATTATCTTATTATTGTGAAAAAGTAATACTGAACTGAAGAACTGGAACTCTCAATTCATTAATTACTCTCATTAATTATTTTCTATTACATAGTTATTTTCAATATTCAAAACCCCCAACTTTTACTTATTGTTCATTTAGACTTGGGAAATAATAGAATAAATTGAAATAATATCACTCTATGTGGGATCGACCTTTACTTGTCGCTATATTGAATTTTGTGCTCATAGAGTAGAAGGAAGGTTTAATTTTGGAGTTTTAACGGCAGCTCCCACACTAGCAAAAAAAAGTGATGAGATATGCTAGATGGTTAAAGTCGAAGATCAAATGAAATTTCAGAAACAACAAGGGATTGAAAGAATGGTTTCATGTTTTTCGTTCTTCAATTTGACAATGACGGTTCATGATATGTGTATTCTAGATGGTCTTGTTACTTTTGGTTTTAACCAAGTTCTGCAATTATACGATTTACTCTATCTATAATAAGTATTACACTATGACGTGAGTAGTCGAAGCAAAGTATTATCAACCCTTGTACAAAAGATAAAAATGAAAAAAGTTATGTGAAGTCTACAATTCTCTTTGGCACCTTAACAAACCTTGCCCTGTTGCAGAATACTATTTACACCTTCCACACAAGGGATTTTTTATTCCCTCAGTTATAAGCATAAAATTCCCACAAAACAATACTTCCTCTATTGGTGAATTCCTAATCTATACACAATAGCTTAAACAATACTCTTGTAAGGAGAAGCAACATATATACAATGAAGGAAAATGCAATTCACATGGGGAAAAAAATATTAGCATTTTCTAATTTATAGATTCCATATATGTTATAAGTTACCAATTAAGGACTATTAAGTTAATGTACCACAAACGAGCACAAGCATACTCAAGTTTTAAATCAAGTTAATCAACTGACACTGCACATGTATAATCTAATAAGAGAAATTCATCATACTTAAACTTTCAGCAGCTGCATCTTATTTGAAAATGCAATAGCAATCCAATCAGGCTTTGCAGATGACCACTGGAGCTGGTTAATTTCAGAGCTAGCAGTATACATAGACATGGGATCTATTCCATTAGGCCCTGCAACTGTAGGCAACTCCCAAATGAGTGCCTGTCCATCATCCCCAGCTGAACAAATATGCCTACAACTCAATGGAGCCCAACCAATAGCATTCACACTCCCCCTATGCCTCTCCAACTCTGCCACGGGCATTGTTGGCGATCGAATATCCAATATCACAACTTTATTACTATCCATTAAAATGGTAGCCATGTACCTCAAATCTTGCTTGTTCCAAGCCAACCTAAGTAAAGGAGTGTCCGGCTGGGGACTCTCGTAAATAATAGTGGAATGCTCCTTATCACGGAGATCAAAAATTCTGACTGATCCATCGGCCGAAACAGAGGCGAAAACCCCAGCTTCACCCCAGGCAATGTCGTGAACTTCCTTATCATGAGCAATTAACTGCGTCTCAACAACGCCTCTTTCCACATCCCAAATTGTGCAAGTCGTGTCAATGCTGGAAGTTCCGATTCTCCTAGGTTCGACCTCATTCCAATCAAACGACGTCAACGGAGCGCAAAATTCACTGGTTTTACTGTTGTTGAGGAGAGAGATGGGCTCAATTGAGGTGTCGCGGACATCCCAGAGGCGGAGATAGTCGCCGGAGGAAGCGAGGATGTCAGAGGACTTACCGGAGGCAGCGGGGTTGGGGTGGAACATTAGTTTAGTGGGAGGGTAAGGGTGTTCGAAGGAGAGGTTAGGAACGGATTTGAGAGTTAGGGTTTGGTCGTCGAAGGAAACGACGTCGACTCGGTTGGTGAATTCCTCAATAAAGCTTCCAAGAGCTATGCGGTGGTGAGGTGTTGAAGAGATCGCCATGGCGTAGAGAGTGTGTGGGGATTCATATGTGACGAGGGTTTCCGATCTGAGATGAGATTCTTGGGTTGAATTCTCCATCTTTTTGTTTCAGGTCCGATAAATTGTGCAATAAGGGGAAATTAGGGTTTTTCTGTTTGCAAGAAATGGGAATCAGGGTTTAGAAATGGTGAGGAGAAGGATGTGTGAATTTTGGATGCCATCTTCAATTGGTCCAAGTTGGTTAAGCATGTGCAGTTGAATTCCAGGTTTCTTCTACCTACCATATTTGACGAGACTGGTAGGTACTTCACACACCAGCTGACCACGTATGTATATTCATTATTCATAACAAGAAGAATAATTTCATTTCTTAAATAGTTGAATGGAAATTTACTTAAATGTCCCATAGAATATGAAAAAGTAGGATTCAAGACTTCCTGCCTCCTGGTACTCGAGAAGTGGGCTTAGCCACTTTCAATATCTTCTAAACTACAACTAGTCATTTCATTTCTTTCACAATCCATATCTAAAAAAATCTCAAGGTTTTGAGATAAATTAAAATTTTATAAAACTCGCTTCAACATGTTCGATATTTGACCGTGTTCTCAGAGAAGAATGTACCTGACAAGGCAAAACCTGCTTGAACTTTTGGTAATAATTGAGATCTGGTCATCTAAAAATGGTAAATAGAGAGAAAATCAGAAATCTGAATAATTCTTCTTTGTCCATGAGCAGAGGCGAAATTAGGGGTAGGGGTAGGGGGCAAGGGGGGCATGGCAGGGGTAGGGGCGGGGGACCCCTCTATTTCAGAATAATTATCTTGGTATATAGACAAAGCAGCGGGAGTAAGGGCGGAGCAATTGATGGTCTACGTTTGGATTAAAGGAGATTAAGAGCAAACGAAACTAGGGAGGAATCTAATTCAACTACAATCAAAATTGAGGTAAGTCTTCAACCAATTAATTTACCAAACAAAGGATGTTCTACTTTTTTTTATTAAGTTTATAGAAATTGGATGGAATATATTTGCTATTGATGTAAAATTGGTTGTGGGAGTTTTGATTATGGAACCATGAAAGGTTCAAATTATATAAGGATGGAATTATGTATGGAGATTATGTGTTTATATGGTTAGATTTCATGAAACTATATATGATTTTTAAAGCTTGCATACAATGTGTTTGTATTAATGCAATAAAGAGGTTAATTTAGTTAAAACATAAAATTTAATGGGTTTTCTTTGTAAATTGATGTACATACATGAGTTATAAGTTAACTCAAGTTGTTTGAGTGCTTCATCAGTTAAAAAAAAACACAAATTTCATCAGTTGTAAGTACGACACCAAGTTTCTTGTTTACATAATCTTAAAATATGTGGATACACAAGTAATTTGCTTGAGTTTCTTTTCACCACAACTACAAAACAGTAAATAGATAACGCGTAAAAAACGTTGTGGTTTGTATCCCAGAAACGTCGTGGTTAAGGGTGTCATCTATTTGACACCCTTTATACAACGTTTTTAAAACGTTGTGGTTTGTCACATTTACAACGTTTTTTTCTTAAAAAACGTTGTATATTTATTTTTCAGAAATCATTGGATGCTTGAAAACGTTGTAGATGGTATGATTCCACAACGTTTTCTAGCTTAAAATGTTGTAGTTTGATACATCAGACAACGTTTACACTCATTTATACAACGTTTAGAATGTGTCATCTATTTAGACAAATTTATACAATATTTTTAAAACGTTGTATAAATACTTAAAAATGTTGTAATTCATGCATATAACAACTATTTTTAGTTCACATATATTTGAAATTACATACACAATGGTGCACCTGCAATGTTTGTAGGACTGCTAATGTCATGATATATAGCTAAAAAACTCTAAATTATCATTTCAAGTTAAAATGTATCAACCATTCAAAATACATCATAATAATATCATACGCTTACATTTTCAAATTACTACATCTACAAAATATTACATTGTATTTTATTTGTTGTCATGATGTCCATGGTATCTCCTAGAGCTGCTGGAACAGGTGCCTCAGCCAATACAAGAAATCAAACTATATAATCAAATGCTTAACAGTGAAATCTTGTTAACCCCAACTCTTATATACACCACGACCAAGAGTTATTTTTGGGTTTTCTATACTTCCGTAGACAGTTTCTGTCAAAAGTAAAGAGCATGAAGTACAAGCTGTTAAACAATAAATGCATTGCTTGTGCACCTTCCTTCTGAGCTTTTATAGTCGTTTTCTTTGCCAACTTTTTCTTCATCTCCAACGCCTGCTTAGCTTTAGTCATCTCTTCCTCTCGCTTTAATTCCTTCAACTTCACCTCATCAACTTCATTTATCTTCGGAAGAGGAATTTCTTCCAACTTTTCCAACTCAAATATTGTCTTTCCTCAATCTTTCATAAGACTTTCCTCTATAGTACGTTTGCAAGAGAAATTTATTCGGTTTGTAACTCATATCGCTGTCGTCATAATTTTACAAGTATATTTTGACCCCTCTCTCAAAAAATTTTGATTCTGCCACTGTCCATGGGTATTTTGAAACATTGTTTCGTTCTCAATGTATTCTTCTTATAGATTAATGAGTGTCTTCGTTAATTGTGACACCCCCAAAATAGTTCCATTCCATCTAACCCATTCTGAGTCGCCAAATACATGGTACAGAAATAACTACAACTTTATTATTACAACATATAAATTGTGAGTTTAAATACAGATATTGCAGTCTAGACAATATCCACACGCAAATAAATCCCCATCATAATTATTGATACATTATTTTACAAAAATGGTGAGGACTACTAAACAACTCTCTACAAACTTCATTCCATACCCCGACTAGTACTCGTTACATTCTCGCCTCCTGAGAAGAAAAATGGAACAAAAAGGAAAAGGGTGAGCTCAACTAGCCCAGTAAAGAATATTATGACTAAGATAATATACAACAAATTATCGTTAGTTTTCAACAGGAAAAAATCTAATAGAATACAATAGACAACCAGTTTTAAATCAACAACTGCAGTGGAAACAACAATTCATTAGAAGAGTTAAGTAGAGAATGCAAACTACTATCTTCTATATATGAATTTAAAAGTTCATCGTCGATATTTTATCCCTGTAACATCAATCAATATATATCTGGAATCAAATATTCATCTTTGCACTACAGGCCAAAGATATTAATCAGTCGGTCATGTTCATCTCAACACCTGTTCATCTTTGCACTACGGGCCAAAGATATTCATTAAGAAATCATTCATCTTTGTACTACAGGCCAAAGATATTCAGTAATTTCATCATTTAGAACTGAGGATGATGAAAAATATTTTAAAGGAAACAAATCCAGTGAAACAAAAGAACAAATATTAAGAATTCGTATTTTAAACAATCCAAGTTCAAAAATACTTCATAAGTAATCAGAGTGGAGTAAAATTCAAGAATGGTCAAAACATGGATACAATCAAAGCTAGTATCCAGAATAGATATTTTGGACGAAAAGAAGAAATTTTATTTTTCGGTGAATAGTGCTGTATTCGTGAATAGTGCCGTATACGTGAATAGTGCCGTATACATGAATAGTAACTCCGACACCAAAAGATAGAAATTTCACAAAAAAAAATCATCATGCTTCATGAATAGTACTCATGAATAGTAACTCCGACATGTAAAAGTTCCAAATTTGATAAAAAATTCCAACCAATAATTCAGCATAATGATATTGAAGAAATAATATCATTTTCGAAAAAAATAACATCCCTTACCTCGAAAGACAGTACTTCTAGTTGAAACACCGGATATAGGCTATGACTTGAATTTGCACCGTATAGCAATACTCAAAGTACACTCAAAATACTCACAAAAATACTCTCGATAATATAGAGAGAGAAAACTTCAATTTCTAGTGTGATTTTCAATTCTAACCTAAGCACCCTATTTATAGGAAATTGCTTAGAACACCAAAGCAGAAAATTTAATAAATTAATATTAATTATTTTCCACATCTTCCTACGCATCCATGAATCTGAACTCAGCCATCCTAACACATGTTAAATGAGTCCCAAGCATGTAAAAAATGTTTTTCTTAAAAAACATAATTAAAACTTCCAAAAATCAATTATTTCGAGCTTCAGAACTTCAATAATTCACAATAAATAGCCCTTTTGTCAGAAAATTCGAATCTCGCGAGTTTTTATAGGAAATACAATTCTTTACAACTTTGCAGAAGAAAGTTTTTCCAAATTCCAAACAGAAATTGACCGAAATCAATAAACGGGCGATTTTACATGCTATAATCAAATTTCAGTCAAGAAATGGGATCTACCGACACATAAAACATGCTTTAAATATTTTTGGTAACAAAAATACTCCTCCTCCAGATATACTCATATATCCCACATTCATCGTAAAAATATCATCATTATTATATTATTAAAATATAATAATATATTTAAATAAATTATTTTATCAGAAAAAGATAAAATATTAGTTTTCAATAATTGTCACATTAAAAAATTTCTCCATCTATATCCACATAAAATTAATATTTTTCTCATCATATTAATCAATAATTAATTATCCATAAATAATATTACAGAATCACAATATTGACAACCAGGCAGTTCTCAGGAAAGAGTAGGCTTTTCAATAAGAATTTCTCCTTACTGGCGCGCAATTAGGTGACCAAACCTCTTCTTAGACAAAAATTTTTAGACATTGCTAATAATGTTATCTAATAATATTATTCAGATAATATGAATTATTGCTTCGATAATAAAAAATATTGTGTAGTGACAATTATTGAAATAACAGTAATATAAAAAAATCAACGCAACAATTATTGAATCAATAAAATAAAATACTGAACAGTAATTACTGTAACCATTATTGAGCAGTGCCTTCTTACGTAAGAATCAATAATTGGTGTAATACCGTGTGCTACTGTGCAACAACGCGTATTACTGTGTTTTAACTACCGGGTATTCCAACAGCGTTAACGGTAACAACTACGCCGTTATTTTTAAACAACTTATATTTGTCGTTTTCTTCATCCAATCGCTTTCCGTTATGGGACCCATAAAAGACTGCGTCGTCGTACGAATATTCCCCGACAGCAAGAATATTCCATGACCAAACGAATATTCCCTGACAACAATGAATATTTTATAACCACTTGCTTAGTTTGAAATATTTACATATTTTACCCATAACTATCCACATTAATCAAATCAACCCTTACTATTTCAAAATAATAAATAGAGAAAATTAAATTTCATTAATAATAAGTTGGGGTCTTACATTAATTATTCATGATTATAATGTGATGATTATTAAGTAGCAGTCTCGCATATATAAATTATAAGACCCCAACTTTTTGAATAAAGATTAAATTTTCTCGAAATATATTTTTGAATATTATGGTGTGGATTTGATATAATGTTATATTTGTGGGTAATATTTACAAATTTTGCAAAGTATGCAAGTTGTTATATAATATTTGTTTGGTCGGGGAATATTCGTTTTAACAGGGAATATTCGTACAACGGCACAATCATTGGTGGACCCCCCACAACGGAATTATTGTCGGATTGAGAAAACGACAAAAATACTTTATAAAAATAATGGCGGAAGTTTTACCGTTAACTGTTGAACTACCCGGTAGTAAAAGTACAGTAATATGTGTGGTTGCATAGTAGCACACTGTGACGCCCCCAAAATTCGGACACCCATATCTCGAATTCGGTGCATCACGTGCAACTACGAATATCCTACTAAATCATTAACAACGGAATTAATAGAATAATTTACATTGATATAATATAAATATTCGCGTCTCAAGGTACAGTAACCATTACTACGACAATTCAGTGATTAACTTAAACATACTTAATCATTCTTGAATACATCATAACAAGCATAACAATAATAATAATACTTCTAGTCTTAGGGACTAAGTTATTCTGTCGCCTTGCCCTTTCCCTTGTCCTGTCCTGAAGTACCACCTTGCTCTGCCTTAACTGTAATGTTTTTAGGAAGCAAGAATGAGCAACAAGTTTGCCCAGCAAGTAATATAGTCAGAAGAACAAGCAGTTATAGCATTTAAACCTTTCAAGGGTATAATAATAATTGGTTGTTCAAGGTTATCGAGAAATATCAAGAGTATTCAATAGGTGTCGCTATAGACTGAAGGATATCATCAACTTTTAGGATTTATTCATTTCGAGGTTCAATATGAATGAGCACTGAGCAATCACTAAGGACTAAGAACTCTTACTATAATTAACAGTATTACACAGTAATCCAATACAAACGAGTACAACAGGTGATCAGCCTAAAGTACCCTATGTTATGCATAACATTTAATTATACTCATGTGCGCACGTCGGTTACCCGACAATATATAATTTCCCCTTCAATGAGGGTTGTTCATCTCAGTAGATTTACGATAGTCCGCACCAAGTCAATCGGTTTGGATAGCTTTTTAACACATAATAATAGTCTAGTCGAATCAAAGGCTTAGACAATTTTTATAATGCATTTAAGAACGATAAGTCCAATGTTTGCAACAACGTCAAGGTATACAAATGATTTTCGAATAGAAACATATATTTTCTTGATAAAAGTATGATTGATATGACAACAATTCAATGAATACAGTGTGAGAATTAAGGAACTTGCAACACAATAATAATAGTGTTCGGATACTTACTCAATGTAAATTTGAGTGAGGTTAGGGAACTTGCCTTTAGCGTCGATTGTTACTATAGCGAAAATCACCTCAATGAATTATGTGTGTCCTATTTATGTAAGTATAGGTATTCATTAGCCAAACACACTTAATATACATATGTAAACATGTACACATAACACATTTTTTTTTTCTATGTATACTGCTGCACCCATCAAAACTCATAGCTGTACACTAACATGCTCATACTTTTGACCACTGCTAGTTTATTCATAATATTTCTTCTTCGTAGTTCCAAGAGGTTCATTGCTTTAAGTAGACCATAACATCTATTAATCCCACCGACCCCTTTTCTACGCATGTTTGCAGACATTAGATTTATTTTCCCGAAGTTAGTAAAATTCTCTACTTAGAACTCGTTCGTGTAATAATAGTTTATAGCAGTATAGGAATATTTATTAATCCATCCTTATATCAAGTTATGATGTTGTCTCCGAGTCCCAGGACATCTCGCCATGTCCGAAGCCGAAGACATCTAGCCATGTCCAAAGCCGAAGACATCTGGCCATGTCCGAAGATATTACGACTTGTCCGAAGACAACACGCTTTGTCCGAAGACATTACGACTTATCCGAAGACAACACGCTTTGTCCGAAGACATTACGACTTGTCCAAAGACAACACGCTTTGTCCGAAGACATCTCTGAAGTCAGCTCTTTCAGAGACTTCGGTCTTCACTATTTCGACAAGGTCTAAGTTTGTCGGGTTAATTTTATTAAGACTTTACTATATGCATACAACCTAAGAGAATTTCTTAATACATGGTCTAACACGACCGAACCCATCAGCTGGTTCCTAAGTACGGTGCAACTGCACCCCATGGAGTTCAGAAGCAGTGAACATGCTCTGTTTTGCAGAGTAGCCACAACTTGATTCCAGGCAATTATTAACGTATTCATGCACGAAAGTAAATTTTCCAAACACCCTATATCATGTTAATTCATCATACTTGACCTATTAATTTAGGAAAACCGAGAATCAAACAAGACTCAAGTTAAGAACTGTAAGACCCCAACTTATTATTAATGAAATTTAATTTTCTCTATTTATTATTTTGAAATAGTAAGGGTTGATTTGATTAATGTGGATAGTTATGGGTAAAATATGCAAATATTTCAAAATAAGTAAGTGGTTATAAAATATTCATTGTTGTCGGGGAATATTCGTTTGGTCGTGGAATATTCTTGTTGTCGGGGAATATTCGTACGACGACGCAGTCTTTTGTGGGCCCCATAACGGAAAGCGATTGGATAAAGAAAATGACAAATATAAGTTGTTTAAAAATAACAGCGTAGTTGTTACCGTTAACACTGTTGAAATACCCGGTTGTTAAAACACAGTAATACGCGTTGTTGCACAGTAGCACACGGTATTGCACCAATTATTGATTCTTACGTAAGAAGGCACTACTCAATAATGGTTACAGTAATTAATGTTCAGTATTTTATTTTATTGATTCAATAATTGTTGTGTTGATTTTTTTATATTACTGTTATTTTAATAATTGTCACTGCACAATATTTTTTATTATCGAAGCAATAATTCATATTATTTGAATAATATTATTAGATAATATTATTGGTAATGTCTAGAAAGTTCTGTATAAGGAGAGGTTTGGTCACCTAATTGCGCGCCAGTAAGGAGAAATTTTTATTGGAAAGCCCCCTCTTTCTTGGGAACTACCTGGTTGTCAATATTGTGATTCTGTAATATTATTTGTAGATAATTAATTATTGATTCATATAATGAGGAAAATATTGATTTTATGTGGATATAGATGGAGAAAATTTTTAATGTGACAATTGTTGAAAATTAATATTTTATCTTTTTCTGATAAAATAATTTATTTAAATATATTATTATATTTTAATAATATAATAATGATGATATTTTTACGATGAATGTGGGATATATGAGTATATATGGAGGAGGAGTATTTTTGTTACGAAAAATATTTAAAGCATGTTTTGTGTCGGTGGACCCCATTTCTTGACTGAAATTTGATTATAGCCTATAAAATCGTTCGTTTGTGGATTTCGGTCAATTTTTGTTTGAAATTTGGAAAAAAATTCTTCTGCAAAGTTGTAGAGAATTGTATTTCCTATAAAAACTTCCGTGATTTGAATTTTCTGACAAAAGGGCTATTTATTGTGAATTATTGAAGTTCTGAAGCTCCGAAATAATTGATTTTTGGAAGTTTTAATTATGTTTTTTAAGAAAAACGTTTTTTACATGCTTGGGACTCATTTAACATGTGTTAGGATGGCTGAGTTCAGATTCATGGATACGTAGGAAGATGTGGAAAATAATTAATATTAATTTATTAAATTTTCTATTTTGGTGTTCTAAGCAATTTCCTATAAATAGGGTGCTTAGGTTAGAATTGAAAATCACACCAGAAACTGAAGTTTTCTCTCTCTATATTATCGAGCGTATTCTTGTGAGTATTTTGAGTATACTTTGAGTATTGCTATACGGTGCAAGTTCAAGTCATAGTCTATATCCGGTGTCGGAGTTACTATTCACGTATACGGCACTATTCACGTATACGGCACTATTCACGAATACAGCACTATTCACCGAAAAATAAAATTTCTTCTTTTCGTCCAAAATATCTATTCTGAATACTAGCTTTGATTATATCCATGTTTTGATCATTCTTGAATTTTACTCCAATCTGATTACTTATGAAGTATTTTTGAACTTGGATTGTTTAAAATACGATTTCTTAATATTTGTTCTTTTGTTTCACTGGATTCATTTTCTTTAAAATATTTTTCATCATCCTCAGTCCTAAATGATGAAATTACTGAATATCTTTGGCCTGTAGTGCAAAGATGAATAATTTATTGATGAATATCTTTGGCCCGTAGTGCAAAGATGAACAGGTGTTGAGATGAACATGACCGACTGATTAATATCTTTGGCCTGTAGTGCAAAGATGAATATTTGATTCCAGATATATATTGATTGATGTTACAGGGATAAAATATCGACGATGAACTTTTAAATTCATATATAGAAGATAGTAGTTTGCATTCTCTACTTAACTTTTCTAATGAATTGTTGTTTCAGCTGCAGTTGTTGATTTAAAACTGGTTGTCTATTGTATTCTATTAGATTTTCCCTGTTGAAGACTAACGATAATTTGTTGTATATTATCTTAGTCATAATATTCTTTACTGGGCTAGTTGAGCTCACCCTTTTCCTTTTTGTTCCATTTTCTTCTCAGGAGGCGAGAATGTAGAGAGTACTAGTCGGGGTATGGAATGAAGGTTCTAGAGAGAGTTGTTTAGTAGTCCTCACCATTTTTGTAAAATAATGTATCAACAATTATGATGGGGATTTATTTGCGTGTGGATATTGTCTAGACTGCAATATCTGTATTTAAACTCACAGTTTATATGTTGTAATAATAAAGTTGTAGTTATTTCTGTACCATGTATTTGGAGACTCATAATAGGTTGGATGGAATGGACCTATTTTGGGGGTGTCACAAGAACGAAGTAGAAATTATACCTTCTCGAGCTTTAACCTTGATATCTCACACACTGATTTAGTAATGCTTAGCAACTAAGAATTCTTTACTCAGATTTCTCCAACACTCTTATCACTATAACAGATTGCCATGGTGGCTTGTATTTAAAGAGAAAAGCATGGACTAGACACTTGCTTTACCCAATGTTGGGATTCATGGTGCAATAGAAATGAACAATGGTTACTTAAGGAGTTGTTTAACCACTCCATACCAGCCACTTTGCTAGCCCTGCATGCCTAGGATTAGCAGCTTGAAAGTTTGCGTAAAGAGAGTTTAGGCTACTGTTCCTTGTACTTGGTGACCCTTAATTTGGGACAAGAGAATAAATCTCAGACATAGACTAGGGGCTAGTCGGTCGGGCCCATTGCCCCACGCCATATTATTTAACCAACACCTTGTACCATCAGTTAACTATTATGTTGGGTTCTGAATTGGATTTTAAATAACCTAAGTTTATTGGGCTAACTCAAAAGTCCATCAATTAATTTATTGGGCTAGACTCCCAATTTATTATTTGGATTATAAACATGTAAATACTTAATTATTCCTCACTAATTCCATCATTGTGTCACACAAGACATCCCATAAACCTTCCATAATTCTCTACATCTTATCAATTATTAAAAGTTAAATTTTAATTCAATTGAGTTACTCACCTCATGCCATGTAAGCATTTATGAAATAAATAATCACAGGCTCTATTTATAATTATTAATATTAAATCGTAAAATTTACGGTTATTACACACACGGTATTGATTATTGATGCTTACGTGAGAAGTCATTCAGTTATACTCAATTATTGTTATAGTAATTGCTGCAACATATCTCTCATATTATTGATTCGATTATTGTCGTAGTATCATCTGCATAATATGTTATTTTATTAAATCAATAATTGAGACGACAAAGTTATTCATATTATTAAATTGCAATATTTACAATGTCTAGAAGTTCTGTCAAGGAGAGGTTTGGTCACCTAATTGCGTGCCAATATTGAGGACTACGGTCAAGGATATTATTTAGTATCACGACCACAATTATCCATGCAATACGTGTCAAGAATATTTGTGTACTCAATAATGGTCATAATCATGCCAATAACTGTCCATCAATGCACTACGGGCCAACGAAAACTTTTTCCACATCATTTGTAATATTACGGTCATGATTACACAGAATAATCCCTGGTCATAATCATACCAAGTCCATCTATGCACTATAGGCCACAGATGACTTTCAATAAAATATAAACATGAGGATAATGACAATGATATACGAATTCAATAAAATAAGTTCAAGAATTAATTTATCCAGGAACTAATAACGTCCAAATTGTCAACATGATACTGCTTTGTAGAGTAAAATTCAAGAATGCTCAGAAGAATATTTCCATAAAAAGATACTGGATGAAGCGCAAATATCAATGATATTCCACTAATTTCATAGAGTATAGAAGTCAAAACTTTAACCAACTGAGTATAATAAGAAATGGAATAACAAAAGAAATCACCAGGCATGCGATAGACCGCACAGACAGGTTATTCCAATAGAATAATAAATCACGGAATCAGGTTCAGCGTAAAACGCACAGACAAGATATTCCGACAGAATAATAATTACGGAATTAGGTCCGGCGTAAAACGCACAGACAGGATATTCCAACAGAATAATAAAGACTGAACCATGTCTGGCGTAAAACGCACTGACATGATATTCCAATAGAATAATAAAGACGAAACTAGGTCGGGCGTAGAACGCACAGACAGGATGTTCCAACAAAATGATAAAAAAAATGGAACAACAGAAGAATTTCACCAAGTGTAGGGTAGCCCGCGTATACAGGTTATTCCAACAGAATAATAAAGAATGGAATAACAGAAGTTCTCTTCATGGATAAGAAAGAAATAATACTCCCTACCTTAGAAAAACTGGATACTGGAATAGTGAGGTAGCAGACTTCTCTTCTTCTTTCTATAATTTATCTCTATAATAATCGCTCTAAAGCTTTTGTGAATTGGTGAGAAATGAAGGAAGAATGAGCTTCTATTTATAGAAAAATATAGTTTCGATAATTGCACGTTTTGGGGCTCGAAAAATTACAGTACAATACCTCAAATTTTTTCTTTATTTTTAATTTAGTCATGGAAGTATTATCAAACTTGTACCAGCTCCCCTAATAGTAAATAATGTGATTCAATAGTAAATTATGTGAATCAATAGTTCTAGACATGTGAAAATACGAATTACAATATAGTACCCCCATCTATACCTCTATTTTTAACTTAGTCATGCAAGTGTATTATCAATCTTGCACCAACTCCCCTAATAGTAACAAGAATGTGAAACAATAGTATACACATGTGAACAAATAGTTATAATCATGTAAAATAATAGCAATCAATTTCTCATTTATCTGGTTAAATACCCGATTGATCAATATAACCTCCAGACATCAATTATTATCGAAATAGTTGTCGATTTTAACTAATACAAATAATTCCAACACAATGAAATCATTTTTATCAAAAATATAAATTTTAAAATTTTGAAGTTTGACTTTTCCCGAAAAAGTCAATTGTTGACTTTTGACCAAATAGTGAATTCCGAAATTTTTGTGTGTTTATAGACTATTTTTACTAATTTCATCGTTCCGGACTCAAATATCACGTCTGCATCTCCAAATTCAACTCCGAACACAACTTCAATTTTAATAACATTCATCATTAATATTATAACTCACAATATTTATCAACCAGGTCGTTCCCAGGAAAGAGGGAGCTTTTCAATAAGGATTTCTCCCTATTGGCGTGCAATTAGATGACCAAATCTCTCATTAACAGAACTTCTAGACATTGTAAATATTGCAATTTAATAATATGAATAACTTTGTCGTCTCAATTATTGATTAAATAAAATAACATATTATGCAGATGATACTGTGATAATAATCGAATCAATAATATGAGAGATATGATGCAGCAATTATTGTAGCAATAATTGAGTATAACTGAGTGACTTCTCACGTAAGCATCAATAATCAATACCGTGTACTACTATGCAACCACGCATATTACTGTGCTTTTACTACCGGGTAGTTCAACAGTTAACGGTAAAACTTCCGCCGTTATTTTCATAAAGTATTTTTATCGTTTTCTCAATCCGACAATAATTCCATTGTGGGGGTTCACCGATGATTGTGTCGTTGTGCGAATATTCCCTGTTAAAACGAATATTTCCCGACCAATCGAATATTATATAACAACTTGCGTACTTTATAAATTTGTAAATATTACCCACAACTATAACATTATATCAAATCAACACCATAATATTCAAAAATATATTTCGAGAAAATTTAATCTTTATTCAAAAAGTTGGGTCTTACAATATATATGTGTGTGTAAGCATTATGTTACCTTTTTTTTTATGTGATAGTAACATTGTTGATTGTATAAATAGTAGATTGCCCAAATTTTTGTTAATAGGGGCAACTAGGGGGTCAATAGTGACATGTTGGTTGGTCATATATGTCAATAAAATATTGAACAAATTGTGAAACTAAAACTATCATTTTATTATAAATAGGAAACTGATATTTTTACATAAAAACATTATTATTTTTCCACGAGTCTTTTTTACATAAATGTGAGACCCATATTATTATGTACTAAAAATTATATAAAAATATCAAATTTTTATATGAAATATCAATTCTCAAATAAATACTATATATTTGTAAGAAAAGTTATGGTTGATTAATGAATAATTTTGGACGGCCAGTTCGGCAGTTCCTATGAATAATTTTGGATCTTATCTAATTTGGCCAACCAATCAAACACGCCCTCTGTATTCTAGAAACTATTTGTCTAACCTTTATGTCAAACACGCCCTCTCTATTCTTTTATCTTGCGCACTCTCCGCTCATCCTAGAAACTATCTGCCTAACCTTTATGTCAAACGTCTTCCCACATGACGCACCAAACCTCATCCACGTCATCAATTCGTCCTTTTCTTTCAATTTGCCTTTATCGCTACCACCATCATCCCACCCACACTTGACACTACTCCATTTCTCTATCCATTATTTTCTCTCCTAAATTTTTTATGGTTTTCTCTGTGGTTACTGTATCAAACTTTCACAGTGATTCATACACAATGGGTTCAATCGTCGATCTCGACTCAGTCGCCGAGCTTTGACGAGTTCCAGAGGCAAATCTTGCACTCTACATAAGATTGATTAACATGAAATTAATTTTGGTCAATTGATAAATACAATATTAACATACAGATCAAAATATAATCTATCTTTATCTGTCAGCATTATATTAATTATCTTATTAATTTATCATGAAATTAACTTCATCATAATTTTACTTTCTCATTATGGTCCATGGATTATCGAGCATACAACTCTCGTCAGATGCAGAGCAATTCCAGAAAATATTCCTTCTATAGCTAGTAGCTACTATAAATTAATAAACCGACCTCATTGATATCTTTATAGGCACAGCCCACTAGCCAGTAAATTTTAACCAAACTGCCCATTTTAATATCATTTCTTTCCGCAACCTATAGCCTATAGGTAACGTAAGTTAGGAGTTTGCAGTGCATCACTAGGGAAATCTACCTACCTGTCTGTCTGTCAAATTACCATGCCTATAGACCATTCTGTAAATCATGTGCTTTTCTTTTACTCAAATTATATTTAAATATAAAAATAGACTTATTTCTAGATTGAAATACACTAGTAAGTAGTATCCCAAGTGGGGGTGTTATATATTTGGTAGAAAATAGTAAAAAAATTAAAATTATATTTAATATTTAGAGTAATATTATAAATCTAAATAATTAATACTCCCTCCGTCCCAAATTAATTGCTCAGTTTTGACTTTATAAAGTCAAATTGACCATTTTTAAAATTAATCTTTTTACTATTTTTGCTAAAATATAGGTGAAGAGATTATAACCAAAAGAAAGTATATACAATTTATTACTAATCCTAAATTTTATAATTTTAGAAATATGTTTATATATGCTTAATTATTAATTCTAAAAATAGTCAATTTGACTAAAAAAAGTCAAAACTAAGCAGTTAATTTGGGACGGAGGGAGTATTTATTTGAAATTTTTAAACAACTAATATTAAGAGATAAAAATATCCCCAAATGTAGAGAATATGTTGGACCCGATACCCAAATTTCTCGATTCTTCCTCAACATATAATAGTACCCACATAAATCAAATAGTTTATACAAATTTTACAATCATAATTATGCGCGAAACTGATTCAATAATTTTTTTATTTATGGAACACCCCCACTTGGGATGAATGTAAGTATAAATAACATAATCAATCTCAACAATAAGTAAATCTCTGAAACCTAATATTTCTAAAGCTTTAATGTTAAGCATCAGCTTAAGATGCCATTAACAACTATTCAGATGTTATGATGCGAAAGTTCTAGAAGAAATTCCCGAGTCATGATATCTATTGTCATAAATTTGCGTCAGATTATAAATTATACTTATGAAACTTATTAATATATGAAATTGATAAGAATTATATAGGGTTCTTTACGTTATTAATAATTAAAAAATTGCCTATAACCTTGTCAATATATATCATTTTTAAATTCTCTTCCACTGAATTGAGGTAATGTGATTTATTTGAATGACCGAGTCGAGTCTAACATGAGAAACCCGCCGAAATAAATTTTGTATTTTGTCCTAAATTAACGCCACCCCGTCCCTACTACTTGAAACAAAACAAAAAGTGATTGTTCACTTCGGCGGTTGGCCAATTCTTATCTAAGTTTGTGAATCAAGCACACAAAACTTAGAAGACCCGTTCAACTTATAGCAATAAGATATATGTACGGATAAGGCGATCCTAGCTATATACCACCACCACCACATATTACATTATCCTTGCCTGCCCCTCTCGGCATCTTCACTACTACCGGCATACCGTTCCCAAACTTTTGTGTTTAATACTTCAGATTGTAATATGTAGGATATTTGAATGTGTATATAATTATTTAATTTATTATTATTATTATGGTAGAACATTTGCTGAGTTAAGATTATTTAAAAAAAAAATATTGTTGAGACAACGTACTGGGCTATATTATGCTATGATTTAATTCGGATTTGGAATTTCTCTCAAAAATTCAGGTGGGTTATCCGATCGAATATTGTCGAAAGTGGGGACACAAAGACGGTCCTAGTAGGCTGCTCGTATTATCCTGTAATAGCTAAATGAGAGAGTTTGTAACACTATGGTCTCACATTATAACATGTGAGATACCTTCAATCATGGCCTATGACCCAATCAGACATTATTGATGCAATGTCATATTATGTTATGATTTGATTTAGAATTAGAATTTGACCCGACTTTCAACCGTAACGTTGTATTTGAGCTCCAAAAGTATTTATGAAATAAATAAATAGCATTTTAAATAAACTTTTTCTATACAAACAAAATTTTTAAATTCATTTGAAGTTCGAAACACTTTAATCGGACAAAATGTTGCAAACGCACCTTAGCTACACATACAATAAGTTAGCATGGGAAAATACCGGGTCTCCTAATTACGATGAACTATTTGGGTGTCTTTTCTCTTCTCCCTCAAATCGTAGTAAGAATTTAAATTATGCGTTGTAGTTTAATTTCGTGCAAGGATAGACATGCACAATAGGTCAATTTGGTCTGAGTCTACCATGCCTGGGGCTTTAACCATGCCATTGACTTAGGTCTGTCAGGCCAGGCCTTGGTTAGACCTGCAGATCATGTCTAGGTCGGTCTAGTCTTTTTTTTTCTTTTTAATGTTACATATTAAATATTAAAAATATAAATTAATAAAATTTTATAAAAATAGAGTCTGGTTCCAGTCCGGACGTCCAGATTTTATCCCGTTCGGACTTTTTTTTTTGTTTTTTTTAAAAACAACTAAAAAAAATATTTAATATTTTATGGAATTGAAATTTTTTCATAATAAAGTGTTTTGGGGGTGATTTGGGTACGTATAACAAAATATGGTGGTACAGTCTGTGCAGACTGTACCACCATTTTTTGGTATAGGTATTCAAATCACTCCCAAAATATTGTATTATGGAAAAATTTCAGTTCCATAAAATATTAATTATTTTTTTTAGTTGTTTTAAAAAAAAAAGCAAAAAAACAAACAAAAAATTTGGTCCGTCTTTTACTCCAGTCCGGGCGTCCGGACTGGATCCGTTGTGCATAAAAATAATGCAAAATTTTTGAGATTTATTTTACTTTAATATTCTATTACACACCAATATAAGTTGGATGATTATAACAAAATTAAATACATTCTTCTTAAATGAAAGGATAATAAAATTTAAGTGTAACTAGCATATAAAACAAATTGATCTCTTAAATATATGTCTACAATGCACAATTTGTCTTAATAAAAAAATATAATTTAAATACAATCTACTACGATAAAATTAATTTACTGTAGATTACACTTTTATATTTTGAATATAAATTAGTTATTTTTTATTTATTTTTTTGTACTAGAATCAGCTGGACATATATTTTGTAGAGTTAAAATACACATATATTTCCTTTGTGGTCATTAACCACTTACATAGTTATAGCTAAAAAATTATTTCCAATTATTTTTGTAATTGTTTCATGAATTTATTCTCTAAATTGCTACAACATAATACCGAAAAAATAACTAAAATCATAAATCCCCTAAGAATTTAGCATATCCAAATTAATGAAGAACTTGAGTATTTAGGATACACTAACTTATTATTGATATTTTCACAATATTTTTCAATATTTTCACATGAATAGTGTCACTATAGATGTATAGCGATGGGGAAAACCGTCACTATAGAATTTATAGCGACACTTTTCATGTGAAAATGTCATTTTCTATTGTGAAAATATCAGTTTCCTAATAATAAATATACTAACTAGTTCTATTCATCGAAGATATATGTTAGTTAAATATATTTACAAGAAATTAAGAATAAATAATTAAAATTTTAAACTTTATTGATGTATTAATTAAAATTAATGTATTATAATTTATAAATTACAATAATGAATAAGTAAAATTTTATACTTCATTGATGAATAATTATAACTTTAAAATTCAAAAAATATAAATAACTGGATAAAGAATCAGGCCAGGTCTCAGGCCAAAATTAAGGTCAGACCTAAAACCAGGCCAGATCAGACTAGACCAGATTTTTTTGCATGTCAGTCCATACTAAATTCCTGTCTTAAAAGAGCGTCATTTAATATTATTTGTTTTTAAAAAAAATCTCCAAAACGACATAGTTTAATATTATTTATAAATAAGAAGATAACAAGTGTAACAACTCTCTTTTTATATTATTTTCTTTTTGAAAAAAAAGTCCAAAATAACTTATTTTTAATAAATGTATGTTATTTAAGAGAGATATACTATCGGTAAGTGTGACGCCCCCAAAATTAGGTATACATCACCCATCTTGAGTCGCCAGATACATGGTACAGAATTTAAATTCAACTTACTAATACCACTGTCGTGTACAATACGACAAAATATAACTGTGAGTTTGAATACAATTATTGTCTACTAGAGATCAAACAAACTCAAAAGGAGTCCTCAATATAATTATTGTCACACTATTTAACAGAATAGTGAGGACTACTAATACTATTCTCTGGTCCATCACTCCGTTCCCCGACTCGTCCCAGCTATATTCTCAATTCCTGAAGAGAACAGTGAAAGAAAGGGTGAGCTCAACTAGCCCAGTAAGAAATATTATGACTAAGATAATGCAGAATAAATTATCATTAGCCTTCAACAGTGTTAAACTAATAAAATACAATAAACATCAAGTTTAACTGCAGCGGAACCAGCAATCCATTAAAAGAGTCAAGTAGAAAATAAAATCTACTATCTTTTATGATTTACAAGGTTTTTCATTACTGTTATAGCTGAGACTCAGCTTAATAAATATTCCACATCATCGAATCACCCCTGCACTACGGCCAAGGATATTCTTTAGTATCACGACCACAATTATTCATGCACTACGACCAAGAATATTTGTGTATTCATTAATGGTCATGATCATGCCAATAGCTGTCCATCAATGCACTACGGACCAATGAAGATTTTTAATTTTACATCATTTCTAATATTACGGTCATGATTACACCGAATAATCCCTGGTCATAATCATACCAAGTCCATCTATGCACTACAGACCACAGATGACTTTCAACAAAATATAAACATGAGGATGATGACAATGATATAAGAATTCAATAAAACAAGTTCAAGAATTATTTTATCCAGAAATTATTAACGTCCAAATTGTCAACATGATACTGTTTTGTAGAGTAAAATTCAAGAATGATCAGAAGAATATTTCCATGAAAGGATACTGGATGAAGCGCAAATATCAAGGATATTCCACTAATTTCATGGAGTATAGAAGTCAAAGTTTTAACCAACTGAGTATAATAAAGAATGGGATAACAAAAGAAATCACCATGCATGCGATAGACCGCACAAGCAGGTTATTCCAACAGAATAATAAATAACGGAACCAGGTCCGGTGTAAAACACACAGACAGGATATTCCAACAGAATAATAAAGAATGGAACCAGGTCCGGTGTAAAACACACAGACAGGATATTCCAACAGAATAATAAAGAATGGAACCAGGTCCAGTGTAAAACCGCACAAGCAGGTTATTCCAACAGAATAATAAATAACGGAACCAGGTCTGGTGTAAAACACACAGAAAAGATGTTCCAACGGAATAATAATAAAGACGGAACCAGGTCCGGTGTAAAACACACAAACAGGATGTTCCAACGGAATAATAATAAAGACGGAACCAGGTCCGGTGTAAAATACACAGACAGGATGTTCCAACAGAATAATAGAAGAATGTCACCAAGTATAGGGTAGACCGCGTATACAGGTTATTCCGACAGAATAATAAGCAATGAAATAACAACAGTTCTATTCATGAATAAGAAAGAAATAATACCCCTTACGGGTACAACAAATAATATTTCCTACCTTAGAAGAACTGGATATAAGTGAAGTAGCAGAATACTCTTCTTCTTTCTCTCTTATTCTCTATACTTTCTCTCTCTATAGCTTGAACGAATTCGTGAAAAATAATGAAGCCCAAGGCCTCTATTTATAGAAGATTTATTACTATTTACGAAAGTATTTACTATTTACGAAGGTAATTACTATTGACGAAGGTAATTACTATTTACGAGGGTAATTACTATTTACAAAGATAATTACTATTTACGAAGGTAATTACTATTGACGAAGGTAATTACTATTTATGAAGGTAATTACTATTTATGAAGATAATTACTATTTACGAAAGAGACTCTTAGATGATGACATATGCCCCCCTATAAATAATTAAACTTACCACAAACGTCTAATAATAGACTCTTTATATACATCAAGGATTGAATAAAAATTACCAGAAATCATTTTATTTTTAATCAGCACATATTTAATCTTTCAACAATTATTAATCATTTATAACTTGTCGTCTCAATTATTGTTTAAATAATATAACATATTATACAGATGATACTGTGACAATAATTGAATCAATAATATAAGAGATATGATGCAGCAATTACTGTAGCAATAATTGAGTATAGCTGAGTGACTTCTCACGTAAGCATCAATAATCAATACCGTGTGCTACTATGCAATCACGCGTATTACTGTATTTTTACTACCGGATAGTTCAACAGTTTTAACGGTAACACCCCCGCCGTTATTTTCATAAAGTATTTTTGTCGTTTTCTCAATATGACAATAATTCCGTTGTGGGGTCCACCAATAATTGTGCCGTCGTACGAATATTCCCCGACAAAAAGAATATTCCCTGACCAAACGAATATTTTATAATAACTTGCGTACTTTGCAAAATTTATAAATATTACCCACAACTATAACATTATATGAAATCCACACCATAATTTTTAAAAAATATTTTGAGAAAATTAAATCTTTATTCATAAAATCTGGGGTCTCACAATTACTGTTTAAAAATGGTCAGCAATGAAAGAAGAATAATAGCTATGTTGAAAATCTTAGCATGTTTTTTTAATACATTATGAGTTTCATATTCCCTAGTTAAGTTCCAATCTTTCTCTACTTTTCCCTCCTTTGAAATTTTATTTCTTCTTCAATATTCTGAACTTGTGTTTTATTAATAGGGGAAATTATCAGACTGCCACATTATGTAGAGTTTTGGTTTGGCCATATAAATTGTTGGGCATATAAAAGTTGTGGCTTAGTGTATTTTAATACTAAGCTGAATTGTATATTCTTTTGTCTGTGAATCACTGCTACTAAACAACTTAAGGAAATGTACTGCAAGCAGCTTTGAAATGGATGGAAGTATTGCTAAAAGAACCAAACCATCTCAAAAGATTCTATCCAATTATAGGATGGGGAAGACCCTTGGCATCAGAGCATTTGGTAAAGTGAAACTTGCATTTCATACATTGACAGGGATCAAAGTTGCAATAAAAATTCTTGATCGTCAATCATTTACAGATTCAGCAGCAGAGAAAGGTAGAATGTACATTTGAATACTACAGTTTACTTATTTTTAGAAAATTTAATGTTGTTTCTTTACTTAAAAGGACAGAAACGTTAAGGAGTAATTTGTTCATTAAATGAAAAATATCTTGAAACATTAGTGTGAACTAAATCTGACATGATAAGATTATTAAAACATAACCTTTTAGGTACTCTTTCTTTACATAAGTTAAGGTGAGTTATTATAAGCAGTGGATGTATCAACGTATCAAGTTCCCTAGAAACCAAGCTTATTGCAAAATGTGATATTCACTTTATGAGTCAACTTGACAGCTTAGCAACCAAGATCTTCCAATTCTGAATTCGTTGTGAATGTAAATTGATCATCCATAAATAGGAAAACATGCCTACTGTTTCATGTTCAGGTTATGCCAAAATCTTGAGGTGGTTGAAGACTTGTTTCTTTTATCCAACTTTCTCTCATATACAATTATACTAGCAATTCCTGGGCAATGTTCTTCTAAGCTTCCCGGTGTTTGTTGTTTCCATCATATTTTTTGTACTGGAAAACATCCATTAACATGTCTTGTTTATTGGTTGTAGAGGAGGGATTTGATAAAGAAATCAGCAGATGATGGCCAAATTTGTGCATTTGAATTATTGGCAGCTGTAGCTGGCAAGTTGTTGCAGGAGAGTGAAGGTTCTGCTTCAAGTAATGCAGCAGAAGGAAAAGAGCAGCTTGGGATTCATAAGGATGGTACTAAAAAGGAACAAGTAGATGGGAAAGATGTGAGATCAGATTGTCTTGACCAAGGAAGCTGCATCAAGAGTGTACTTATCTCTGAGTCTGCAGCTCTGGAGCGGAATTTAAAGTCTCCTTTGAATGAACTTCCACATTTTGAGAGTGATTTTGGATGCACCTCTGTTGTTTCAAGCTCTGATTTATTGAAGAAAGTTGGTTGTGATGTCAAGTTGGAAACATTAAATCGGTTGTAATTTTTATAATTTTCATTATTTAACCAACACGTTATGTATGAGATTGGTGGATCTATGGTATGAAAATTACTATGTTCTAAATCTGGATTCTAAATCGGTTGTAATTTCTTGTGTGTTTGATACTTATAATTTATAAAGATTGTGCTTCAATCTTTTAGGGACAAGAATTATGTATGAGATTGGTAGTTGCTTTCCCAATTCTTAGAGGCCTCAGCTAAATTATTGAAAATGCCTACTCTTCATGCAGAATACTGCATCAAATTGCAGTACTAAGTAAAGCTAAAGTAATTGTTGTCATTATTTGGGTTGGAAAGTGAGTTAAAGAGTAAAGAGTTCAATTTCATACACAACCGAAAATCCTAATATTGCTCTTATACATAAGAAAACACACACTTGATTTTATATTATATCAATGCCAGTACTCCAAAAGTGTACTACATTATGGTTGGAACTTCTTTTGATCTTCAGGAGTTATACCCAACTTTCTAAATCCATTTTCAATAGAATAGACGAATTAAACGATGGCAAAACAAAATGAAATTATTTAGCATCCATCAAAGACAAAATTACATGTCTTGTTGTCATACACTAATTTTCTTGCTATGCAATTTTACCAAAACATTACATCGTAAAAAAAGACATGTAAATTCAGATGTTATACGAAACTATGAGAAAAGACAACAAAATAACAGTAAAAAAAACTTTGTACCATTATTTGCCAACAAAATCTTTCAAAAAATATGGAATGTTACATCATAAGCTGCTACTTTTCCCTTTCACAAAAATCTATACTGCACTGACCTAATAGCTCAATATGCCACTCTGATCTATACAAGGTTCCTCTCGAACCATGAAACAACATTTGCGGACCAAAACTTTATCTCAACTATGAACACTTTGGTAGTAATTGAACTTCCTGATTTGATCATTTGACACTCTGAGCCAACATTTCTTGCAAGTTCATGGGGTAACACATTGTAGTGTGTAGACCAGTCCACACATTGTCTGCCAGGATTGCATTCACAGCATCGGTTGGATGAAATTGATCCCACAAGATATGATTGGAAGCATTACAACAAGCCATTTCAGGCGTCATGCACATGATAAAACCCTTATACCTACCTAAACCACAACAAGCGTCCGTTGTGATATTGAAGCCTGAAAAATACATTATTACTTGAATTAGTGCCACCACCACTTTCCTGACTTTTGAATTATACAAATTCTGCATCATCAAGCTTACAGGTTAGGAAATACGGCAAGCAAGCTCCAAAACAATAAGCATGTGCAGATATTGGCGCAATAAATGGATGTACAGGTGAAAGAAAAATGAAATTAGAGTTCAATACAGGATAATGAAAGTATCACTTTTAACAATTACTATAAAGATCAAGAACATCTAAATGTGCCTTAATTTAATGAAAGCATATGATTCGTTACATAAGGACTACTTAAGTAGTACCCATAGTTGCATCTATGCAGCCCTTACTTTATAAACATGTTTTATTAGCATTCTTTTACCTGGTACCCCCAAAAAGCTAGTATTACAATTAAGACGCCATAGAATGTAACAGATCACACAAAAACCAGAAAATGTAGAACATGAAAACTAAAACAATAGACAAAAATCACCATCTAAAAGCAAACATGTATAGAATTCTCCATTTATTATCATTTAGTTGAATGAGAGGATATGGCTACAGTAGTTTATTATCATCAAAGGAAGAACTCTCCATTTATTGCTCATAATTTTAAGGCAAACATATATAGAATTTTCCAACACAAATTAAAAGCACCCTCTCTGTTCCTTTTCAATCGTCTTTTTTAAGAGAAGTTTTTGTTCCTTTTTATATGTGGTTTGTAGATTCTTATATATATATCCCTAATTATTAATATAAATTTGTTTCCCTCTCATCTTTTGAGCTAATTTACTCTAATGGGATAACTTTCCCTCTTTTCTCTCATCTTGCTAATAAATTTTAGAAGGGTGATAATTGATAGTTTATACCCAATTTATTAAATTAGATAAAGCATTAATTACATTTCTTGTGCTTAATCTTAAGACATCAATTAAAAAGGAAAAGAGGGAGTATTTATCAGTAACACATTTAACAAGAAAAATTATTACAGCAGCAGTAGAACTATAAGATCATAAAATTTCAATAATCATGAAAACAAAACATATTCTTGTTATAACATCAAACAAACACACCTTAGTATCTCCTGTATTAGACAGACGACTCTATCCAGGCACAAAATACAAACTACGACGACGGAAGGTATCTCCGGAAAGAAGACGAAGATGACCGAACTGAATACCGGCGGACCACGAGTTGTACGGATATCTGTTATCGACGCCGATGCCACTGACTCTCCCAGCGACGAAGATGAGATTCTTTAAGTGTCAGAAAGTAAAGAACAAACCCTAGATTTTTAACGCGATAAACAAAAATTACAAACCCAATAAAGTACCTTTTGATCTGTTTGCTATGGAGACCTTCCGTCGGCCTTTACCTAAGCTCTTCCGTCTGCTACCGATATCCTATGAAAAAAGTGGAGGGAGGGAAAAGTTGGAGAGAGAACTCAATCCGCGTGTTTTTTTTGCTTCAGCTCATTTTTGCTTCGACTCTGTATATACAGATCAAGTGTAGAATTTTTAAATAACAGAATACCTTAAATAATAGAATTTTATTAAAATGACGTAGTTTTGATAAGATGCGATGACATTTTTGTAAATACGCGGTGGCATGATATTTACAAAAATATCACCGCGTCTTTTTAAAACTACGTCGTTTTGATAAAATTCTATTATTTAAGAGAGTTCTACTACTTAAGAGGTCTACACTTATCCTGTCTGTCTGTATATATTATATATATATATAGATAGATATTGATATCATTTTTCAATAAAAACGTTTGCAAAAAAAAAATTGCTTAAAAAACTCAGTTTCGGTTAACATGAAGTTATTTTTTTGGTAAGACACATAAAATCTCACATACATGTCAATATTTTATTGATCAATTAACCAACTTTTTTCAAAATAAATTTTATACCAACCACTTCCAAAAAACTCACATGCCACTCCTCGAGTGATGACGACTTACATGCTACGTCAAGCTTATCTCTATGTTGCTATATATATATCCCATGTTATGCATATCTTTTGCTAACACTTTCCCAGGAATTGCTGGAACCGTATTAGGTCCACTCTCCCTCGATATTACACCTCTTGCTCTCATGGTTCCAGAATATAAATTAATATATAAATAAATAATAGTGATGGCAACGAAAGTGATTTCCACCGGAATCCCATACTCTTGCGTACCGGAGAGCTATGTACGGCCAGAGTCCGATAGACCCAAACTGTCGGAGGTGTCGGACTGCGAGAATGTACCCGTTGTTGACTTGGGTTGTCAAGATAGGGACCTAATTGTCCAACTAATAGGCGATGCCTGCCTGCGTTATGGCTTTTTCCAGGTATCACGCACTTTATTATATACACTAACTTGAAGGAAGAAGGGTTGCAGGGCCATTCGGGAGAGTTTTGTCCAACGGATAGTAGTGAAGCCTTAAATAATCTCTCCAATTGTGAACCGTCTCCTTCTTCACATTAAAACTAGCAGACACCCTCATCGTCTTTGATGGATCGTCAGAGTACAGCTTCATCTTCTCTTCCACCGGTAAACTGAAGAACTCACCCGCTACCTGTTGCATTCTCTCCACTACTTCCGTTGCCACTCCATGATTAATCACCTGATCATCGCTCGTCGATCACCACCGTACACGTGTGTACATCCCCGTTATTAATTAATCATCATATATATATACGGGAGGATGGATTTTTGCTTTGGTCCGCTCCTTGGTCCGTTCTTTTGGTCCGCTTTAGATCCTCCCACTTGGGCTGAGGTGGGCTGTAGCCCGGGTGATTCCGGAGAGCGCGGTGAACCATGCGGTGGTGTAATTCTTCTCCAATTGCTCGACCAAGCCCTTTCCAGGTAATGATTTTGAACATGAATTTATCTTCAATCTGTAATTTTAGAACATGGATCAACTCTCTACCTTGTTTAAGTCGTAGATTTTTTTTTCTCTCTTCACATATGACTGTTAGAGAGGATAGAAGGATTAGAGTAATCGTTATCAAAGAGAATATTCAAAGTTAATCTCCAAGCAAACGTGAAGCACAAATTCTTCAAACATGAGGTAATAACTTCTACTTATTAAGTTTTTGAAACTTAGAGTAATAATGTATTGTGATTATTGAGATTCTTGTGTTTGGGTTGTAAATTAGTGTGAACAAAGTATTATGCAGGACATTGGAGTGATAAGATTGAAAATTATGGCTAGAACCATATCTAAACAACTAAGAAATCTGGAAATTTAAGTCACACACACAAGATGTTTGAAATTTTGCCTCAATGAGAATTTATGCTTAAAAATCGAAAATTTAGCAAAGCTTGATGCTAGGATATCTTTATATATGTGTTATGATGTTAATTAAGTTAATTGAGTGAATCAAATCAAGCCCAAATCAAGTTTTAAAGAATTTCTAAAAACTTGAATTTGATAAAAAAAAAAGTGGCCAGCATGGCATTTTAAAGCCTATGTAATACCATCTTAAAAAACCCAACTTGGCCATGCTATATTTTTATAAAATACTATGATATACCATGTAGAACATATCAAAATTTGGAAGCAATCGGATATGTAGGTTGGGAGATATAAAATCACAAAGCAGCCAACTTGGTAGCGCAGGACGGAAAAATTTCATGGCTCCGCCCTTGTATATATATATATATATATATATATATATATATATATATATATATATATATATGATTAATTAATAACGGGGGATGTACACACGTGTACGGTGGTGATCGACGAGCGATGATCAGGTGATTAATCATGGAGTGGCAACGGAAGTAGTGGAGAGAATGCAACAGGTAGCGGGTGAGTTCTTCAGTTTACCAGTGGAAGAGAAGATGAAGCTGTACACTGACGATCAATCAAAGACGATGAGGGTGTCTACTAGTTTTAATGTGAAGGAGACGGTTCACAATTGGAGAGATTATTTAAGGCTTCACTGCTATCCGTTGGACAAAAACTCTCCCGAATGGCCCTGCAACCCTTCTTCCTTCAAGTTAGTGTATATATATTCTCCATTAATTACTTGGCGGTCCTAAATCCTAATACTAGTTTAAGTCGGTGGTTATCAACGTCAATTATTCCAATTAACAATTGTACTACCTTACTCCTTCACATTTCATATACGTACGCACCTTCCAGTTTATGACTGGATTAGTTATGCTTACTTTATATTTTTACAAGTATTAAATTTATAAATAAATAATTACAACAACAAATCTGAATCAAATTTATTAATAATCCCTTCTTTTTTTGTTGTTCATAAAAAAGTGACTTAAAATACATAAAGTAAATAGTAAAAATATGTTATTTAGTGAGTTTTATTAGTTTAAAAAAAATTAAAAGACTTATGTAATCTTGTCAGGTTACTTGTTAAGATAAATTTAAAACTTTTTGATTCCTTTCATATGAAACATAGTCATTAATGATATTAGCCTAGTAAAGACGGTTAGAATTAAGTTATTAATGTTTTTTTTTAAAATTGATATTTTTACAACACTTTGATATTTACATAATAAAAATGTCGTTATAGATGTATAATCGTCGCAATAGTATTTATTTCGATGATTTTGTTGTGGATTTATGTCTCCTTTTTTGAAAATCTACTAAAATGAATAAATTTTATTATCTAAATAGAAAAAAATAAAATAAAAAGAATAAAGATAGTAGTAATAATTAACATAGCAATGAGATCCTAAACAAAGTTATTAATGATATTCGCGTAGCTCCAACCAATCTATTACTCCTTTCTGCCGTTATAGTTTTAATTTAATATCAATCTTATAAGGAAATTAATATATATTTCTATATGTATTTTAAATATTTTTATAATTATTTTTTAAATGTAAACAAATATTTTAAATTTATATAAGAAAACAATGTAAAAATATTAAAAACTCTTAAATATTTGTGTTTGTTTTATCAGTTAATAAATGCTGCTGCTGCTGCTACCTTGAAATATACAAAGGAAAATTAAAAAATAAAGTTTGAACTCTTTGAAAAGACATAAAAATGAAGGGAGGGAGTCATTTTTTTAATGAGCTTATGTAAATTGCGTGTTGTTCTTTTTTATTTTGAAATGTAATTGAGGGGGGTGGTCATGTCCTGCCACCGACTGTCAAAAAAGAACACTTGTATAATTTATATTTTTTTAACTTTCATTTGAACACGGACTCTTGGCGTATGATAAAAGTACCTAATCACGTTCTAGCGGCATATATATAGGTAAATTTAAATGAATTAAACATTTTAATATTTAAAGTGATGGTTTGGTCAAGTGCACATATGGTGGAATATGATTAGAGATATTTGTATCATATATATGTACCAAGGACATGTACCCCAAGTCTGTGTTTTTGAGTTAATTATTTGGTCATTGCCTCCCTGCATGCTGTTCATCTTCATGGGCATTCTATACATAATCATTTAATTTTTTTTGGGAGGTGGGAGGAGATGGAGGTGGGAGGTGGAGTAATATTTTTTATTTTCTTCCGACTATTGTTTTGCTAGCTTATTATGATTATTATTATTATCTTAAAGGCCGATATGATCACACTGGTAAGAAATTGGAATGAAGTCGTAATATCTCCATGGAACTTATGATGTTACCTAAATGACAACAACATTCATGTGTTGCAAATGGAACTTATGATGTTACCTATATACTTGGAATTATTATTATTTATTAGACGATAAAGTACATTTACCCACAAAAAACAGGAACAATAAAAAAGATTTATTATTTAAAAACATACGACTGAGTTTTTATTCAATTTCTTATTTCCATCGACCGACCGATGGAGTGAAAAATCAACATACAACACTAGTCCTGATTACAACCACAAACCTTGAGCATTAGATTAGGTACATACCAAACCAAATAGTACTTGGCACTCGGTCAGTCTCATACAGATCGACTCGCTCTATTTACAAAATTCCATAACCCAAGTATTGAAAGCACAACATGCCTTGTTGAAGGCTTTAAATCCAGCACCCTTGGCCAAGGCCTCAAACTCTTTCTCGGTCCTCTCTTTTCCACCCGGATTATGTGCCAACATTATGACGTCGATATGGATCACATTCTTGGTTGCAAGTTTAGTGTCTGGCGCCTCCGGAAGAATGCATTCCGCGATAATCACCTTCCCATTGTTTGGTAGTGCTTCGTAGCAATTTTTCAACAACTTTAAGCAGTGTTCATCACTCCAATCATGACATATCCACTGCAATTATATATATATAATTTTATGTACTGCATAATTAGCTACTAGCTAAAAATAATATACTATTCCTAATTCGTTATTATCAAATTAGATTATGAAGTAGGCGATTCAAAGAGATTAAACAAACCACACCTTCATGAAAACGGCATCCCCTTTTGGCACACTAACAAACATGTCCCCGCCAACATGCTCCACACCTGCGTAACTTAATTAACCTAATTAATTAAAACTAAAACAATAATGCCAAGTCAAGAGTCTTGGACAAGTATCAAAAGCTAAATTATAGTAGAGAGTTGATAGATGCACTCCAAATCTTATCATTTATTTATAATTAATTGAGCATAAATTATTCTACAGTGCGTTTATCATTTGCGCACGATTATATATAGTATTGTTTTAAATTTTATGTCGTACCAGGATAAGATGGAGCATCTTCAACAACATGGGGGAGATCAAAGTTAATCCCTTTGATTGAGGGGTACTTCGAGAGGATCATATGAAGGGTAGCACCGGTGCCACCCCCGACGTCGACCACGGAGGTGAGACCATCGAAACCATTGTAAGTCTCAAGGATTTTCTTCATGGTAATAGTAGAATGATTAGACATGCCCTTGTTAAAAACCTTGTTGAATCTAGGGTCCGTGCCATGGTACTCAAATGCAGTCATTCCATAGGCCTTGTTGAATGGTATTCCACCATCAAGAACTGCATCTTTCAAGTGGTACCTAGAGTAATTAATCCAATACAATATGGCCTAATGTTAGAAATTCGGTGACCAAATCAAATGTTGGAAATTTTGTTCCTTGTTTTTGTAAAATTTCAAAAACAAACAAGCTAGAGTCGTACTGGTAGGTGAAGTTTTGACTTTTCAACACGAGGTGCCCAGTCATTTTCTTTCATTTTCCTTTTGTTGTCTTGTTCAACAATTCCTTATAAATTTTTCAATAAGTTGCACTATGACATAAAATCAATCACATATTGTTCACATACATATTTTGATGGTTCACAGAATTTACTCTGCATGTTGGTCATCAAAATATGCATGCAAGTGTATGTGAGCTATATATAACTGATTTTATGTGATAGTAGACTTATTCTAAATTTTCTATGAGAGAAAGAAAATGATATAATTTTGGTGCCATTTCGTAGTCGTATAACAGATGGAAAGCAAGAAATTTTGGTAGGACCGGCGTTCTTTTTAAAACCATTAACCATTGATCATGTTATATGCCTGGATATTATTGGACGTATAAAAAATTGGATTTTCTTGTAAAGCATTCGTCCACCATTCTTAATTTAGAACACCAACTTTATAAACTATGCATACAAGAAATGAAAAACATAATTATTTATTTATTTACTTTCACTGGAAAATATAATTTTTCATAAGAGAATAACACGACTTATTGTGTTACCAATTAATATTCCATCGTTTTTCATTCTCAGGTCAAAATTATCACACAAAAATTAGCTGAATGTAAAAACGGCGCTCAACCAAAAAATAAATAATTTTACGCGCACAAATTAACAATATAATCTATATATATATATATATATATATATATATATATATATATATATATATATATATATATAATTAATAGTAAGAAAACAATACAAAATATTCTTAAAATTCATTAATAGTTTAAATACTAATTAAAGTACGTTTAGTATCTTCTTTCACCGATTATGCACATAATTAAAAAGCACTCGTACAAGTTATACACATATTCCTATTCCATATACAATAGTATGTAATGGATGGAAATGATGACGATATGGAAAAAAGGAGACGCATGCTCCAATCGTGGTGTGAAAGTAATATAGTGGTAGTCGCACTCACACCTCACAAGAATAATAACTAATAAATGAGAGGGAAAAAAACAATAATAATTACAATAACGTTAAAATGATGAATCAAATAAATTAATAAATGAGTGGAAAAAAGAGAAATGATTGATAAATTAAATTACCAGCTCTCCATTAGAATCTTATCTTGGTTCATGAGCAAAAGCGGGGCCATAGACACACCATCAGCATTTTTAGTCAAGAACTTGCACACCGGTGCCAGGCCATAGAGCCGCTCGATGACGCCGCCACCGGGCAGCTCTTTAAGTTTACAATTAAGAACGGAGTAGCTGGTTAGGAGTCGGAGGATGCGGTCCAGCATGACTGGCGCACCGGGGTTGTGGGATGGCAGCTGGGAGGCTAGCTCTGACGGCGAGACGTAGGCGCCAGGACCAGCTTTAGCAATGGTCTCTAGAAGGTCAAGCTCTATGGCTGATTTGAGCACCATGGGAAGAACTGAAGCGCTAGCTAGCTGCATGGCAAACAAGCATGCTTCTTCCTCTTGATCTACTTCGTTCACCGGATTAACTTTGATCTCGACCCTTGTATCCATTTTCGGTCTTCTTGATTTTTATTTTTATCTTGGTTTAATTTATAGTATGATATAGTATATTCGACTGTGGAAGTAGAGACTTAGAGAGCTTAAGAAATTGAAGAAGAAAATAATACGGTGATGAGAAATTATGGTGCATTTGGGGTAGTGGTATTTATGGGTGCTTTTGGTTCACCAACCTTATGGGTGCACCTGGTTGGTTATGCTTAAAAATTATTTATGTAACTCCTAATTTAATTGGTAATTATTTATGTAACTTCCAATTTAATTGGTCTTTTATTTTTGTAACTCTCAAACTTTCCTTTAAAAACTCCAAGTTGTTCCAATTTACTGTATTATTAATCTTGTTGATTGCTATATTTTCTAACACACCTTACTCGGAACGAGATCCCACCCCAGACGAGCCAGCCGATGTGAGAGTTATAATCGAGCTATGAGACAGATAGGGCTAATAACATTTCTATAACACGAAATAAATTTATAATTCGCCTCAAAGTAATTGATCTTACAACATAAAGTACTTAATTTTATACAATATATCTCAAATTTAGATTCAAGCCTAAATTGTTGTAGAATATAACACGTATTTACACTTGTAGTCTACATACACATGGCATGACTTGTGCCAGAGGTATGGGTTGAATATTCATAATTTAGATCTACCAATCATACAATTTCAAACCAACCAATAAATTGAAGTAGGTAGGAATTCAACAAAACAAGGTCAGTTACAAGCATATAAAGATAATATGCGATATAACGTACGAACTAAAACATCTAACACTGATAAAATTAGTAAATCAAACAATTGTTGAGCTGGCATTGGTTGACTAGGCTATTAGTGGTTGGCTTGGCTATTGACTATTGTTTTGGATCGAGATTGTTTTCGAGTGGGGGTTGGCCATCTCTGAGAATGAATTTTTTTATATTTAATTTATATTGTAAATTCAGGTACTATATAAATATTATTAGGAGATTATATTTTTGGTTTCCACCATTGAATGTAAAAATTAAACAAGTGTAAATTTTTAATTTTCAAATTTGCACTATTTTGAGAATAATTTCATAATCAAGATCAAATTTCTCACTTTGAAATTACAACAAAATAAAATCACACTGTCGCTAAAAGTTTTATAAACCTTCACTAAGTTCACATAAAGGATGATTAACAAAGCTCACCCGTTACCAATAAAAATCGAATAAACCGCATCACCAATGCACTACCCTCTCGGTTCCATAATAATTGTCTTTTTACAAGAAAAAAGTTGTTTTAATTTATTTGTCGTTTATAACTTTCTACGAGAATAAATTATTTATTTTCCTATATTACTCCTAACTTCTCTCATTCTCCCAATAAATTTTCTCTTGCATTAATAGTTTCCAACTTTCCATAAGGGTAGTGATGGAATTTAATACAAATTTTAATTCTTAAATGATAGTATTAAATAATTTTTCTTAATTCATGTGCATGAAGCTAAAAATACAGTTATTATGAAACCGACCGAGTAGTACTTATTATTGGAATAAATAAAAAATATTTACAAGTGAAGTGCAACTTCACACTAGTATTATTATTAGTTGTATGATATGCACAACACATACTACGTTTGTGGGAAAAAAGGAGCAAAAAATAATAGTAAGAAGAAGAGGTTAAGAGAGAGTGATAAAGTACAAATAAGAATAAAAGAGGAAAATAAAAGGATAAAAGCCAGTGACACAGCCTAAACTCAAGGATACAATTATTTTCTCCTCTCTAAATTGTTAATTTAGATATATATATATATATATATATATATATATATATATATATATATATATATATATATATTAATAAGCTTCATAGAAAAAATTAACAGGTATTGGTTAAATAGATCAGAAGTTAGCTTAGAACTAAAACTGTTTCAATATTATTTAATTTTCAGATAATACTTTTGAATACCATGATTATGAGTGATGGGTAATTCGCAAGTTACCAGTGATAAATCTATCAACGCCGTAATTTCTTAATATATGAAATTATGTACCATATTTTATTAGGTCTAATATCTCTGGACTCGTAATAAAAAGGAAATCCAATCTAATAATGTTACCCAAACCAAAATGTAACGAGATAGACATATTTGTTTTTGGATGATAATTGTAATATATAATTGGGACGAATCAAATTATAATTATTAAAATTTTAACTTATTTTGTACTAATATTTTTTAGGTTATCTAGACCCATCACATGCAACCTTAAAAAGTTATGATTGAAGTCATTCCTCTCTATCTAACCATTGTGTATTATAATACTAATTGTCTACGTTGATTTGAGCTTTCGGAAGTTGAGTCTGTCCGGTCTAATACCATATATAATACTAGCTGGGTCCCGTGCCTCCGGCACTGTATGGACAATATGATTTATCTCAAACTTTGAACGACCAAAATAATTTATTGAGTGAGCGAAAAATTTAAAGTTATTTGTATTTTATTAAATTATTATTAGATTATTAGATAGATAGATGTATTTTATTAGATAGATGTATGAACGGTGGGATTTATCCCAAACTTTGGACGGCCCAGATGATTTATTAAGTGAGCGGAAAATTCAAAATTATTTGTATTTTATTAGATAGATAATTAGGTATATAGAATATAGATATAGATATATAGAATTAGATAGATTGTATTTTATTAGATAGATGGATGGTGAGATTTATCCCAAACTTTGGACGGCTCAGATGATTTATTGAATGAGCGGGAAATTCAAAATCATTTGTGTTTTATTAGATAGATTTGAGTCAAATTATAATTTTTAATAATTTATTTTACTTTTCAATAGTATTTTTTAGGTCATAACAAGTTCACCAAAAAAAAAAAGGTTAAAACAAAAGATATTAGTATTTGTATATTTGAGTATTTGTATATTTGAGTATTTACTCGAGTATTAGAATAATAGTGTATGGTCTATATTTGCTCTAAGTTGGGGGAAGGTCTTTATCTATGTGAATGTGAAAATTCAGTATTTGTAGGCTTGGTGGACAAACTCGTCCAACTTACGAATGTAGAAGTGGAAAACTGGAAAAGGAAGTTATCATATTTGCTGTCCGCCCTACACTGACAAATCAAATAGATATAACATCTTTTCTTTACCAACTACTTTTTTTTAATTATCATTTTAAACATTTATTATTTGATAATTTTTATTTGATATACGAAAGACTTAAATATAAATTATTATTTTTTTACTTCGATAATTCAACTTTCAATTTTGTTAATTAGATTATTAAATTATTGATTTTTTTTTTCAATTTAGTTCAATTAAAACGTAATATTGTGAGAAATTGAGAACGTAGCATATTGATTAACGTTATCCACCCAAGTGTAGTGATATATTCAAGAAAATGAATGGTTAGCAAAACCATAATCCCAACTCTTGGAATAGAGTGCGTAACCTCAATCTACAATAATTAAGACTCCTAAACTATTTAGGAATATGGTTTTATTTTAATTAATTAAAATTCTTTAATTATTTAGGATCCTAATCTTATTATGAATAATTAATTAAACTCTTTTAATTAATTAGCCTTCTAATCTTATTAGGAATATATGAGAGTACCTTTTATTAATTAATTCTCAAACTACTTTAGGATTTAAATAATAATAGTAGCAATAATAATAATAATAAAGACTCCTCTTATTAATTTATATTTAATATTTCTAAAATATTAAATAATAAATATTAAGCTATTTAATTTATTCTATCACCAAGATTAAATTAAATATACTTAATTTATTATTACGATTATGTCATTTACTTCTTAAATAAATATTTTTTTTTCTTTTATGGTGTGACCCTTTAGGTTCTCCATTTTAAACCGATTATGAATAAATCAATTAGAAGAATTCTAATCTTATTTAAATAAATAAATTAAATTATTTATTTATTTAAATAAATAACATTTATTCTACAATAAGGATAAGCCTCTTTATCGATCAACGACTTTTCAGATAATATAAATTTCAACATTAATCATAGAAAGAACATTTGAGTAAATAGTTACCGTACAATTCAATCTTTTCACCATACAATGTCCCAATTAAATATAAGACATGAAATTACTGTCAAGTCTTTTTTTATTTAATTCTATGTATTTCGATTCTTAAATGCACAACTCCAAATAATGCAAATTAGAAACTCCTTTCTAATTTCATTCTGCCTTGGCCAAGGATTACTGAGTTGTCATTTAACGAATCACTTATGACATTCTCTTCTTTTACTAGAAGCGGTAGATTTTTTTTATTAATCATTCATTATCTCTATGTGTAACTTATTACACTCAAACATAACATTTGGTATACCCTAAGGGTCTTAAGGGACATGCCAAAGTATAACTCATCATACACAAGATATTATGATGATCTCAAGTTTAAGGATCATGTAAGACCCTAACTTTTATGAATAAAGATTTAATTTTTTCTGAATAATATTTTAAATAGTAAGGTGGTAATTTAATAAATGTTATAGCTATGGGTGATATGTGCAAATTTTATAAAGTACGCAAGTTATCATAGAATATTCGTTTGGTCAGAAAATATTCATACGACGGCGAAATCATTGGTTGAACCCACAACGGAATAACTGTAGGATATAGAAAGCGACAAAAATAATATTTTCATAAAATAACGGCGATAACATCTCTTAACAAGCAGCGAAATACAATATCATCACGTTAAACTCAACATTTATATAAGAGAGATTATGTGAAAATATTAATTTCTTATTTTTTATTAGTCTTTCGTATTGTTAAATAGTTAAACAATGAAAATAGATAATTCACCCTTTAAAGGTTTACTAAATAAAGTAGGATCATGCCCAAATGACACTCTTATATGACCTCTTTTGCGATTTTCCTTTCAAGTCCGATTATGGCTTAAAAAGGTCATGCCGACGAAAAAGTACTATTAGCTCCAAATTAGAAATATACTAGATACAAATTCGCGCGTTACGGCGGGATTATTTAATTTTTAATAATAAATGTGTACGCATAATTAATAATTTAAAATATAATAAAAAGATGGTAGATTGTTGTGCAATGATCAAATTTTACGTAGAAAAACAAATAAATATACATTGTAGGGGGTAGTGTTGAGAGTTTATCGGTTTGTGCATTACATCTTTTGCTTTGTTCCAAGGTATATTTACTGCATAAATTTAGAATTTTGAACTTATGCTAAAGTCTAAAATCTAAAGTTACAAAGCAAGAAATAAAAAAACCATTCAAACCTAAGTTTGTGTAGACAGTTAGCAAAATATTACAAAAAAAAATAAGGGACAAAGAAAGGAAAAAATAGACCAGGTCCAAATCTTTAGTCCCGAATTGATTTTAATGGCCATACATGATCAGTTAACATATTTACACATTTATATGTACTATATGTTAGTTGTTCAAAAAGAGTTATGGAGAAGAGACAGAGAGTAGAGAAAGAAACAGTGTAATATATTACATTGAAGTGAAAAAGGGTGAGTCGTAGGGAATGAGCTTGAAGTCAGCGATGTCGTAGAGTCCATCATCGAATATTAGATAGATAATATCTTAATAAATAACTTTGATATTACTCCAGTACCTCTTTTAACATGTCATCAGTAAGTCAACATGGGCCTGGAAGGGTATTAGAGTATTAACACACGCATAAATGAACATATATGTCTGCGTGTGAGAGTGCAGGTGATTGAATTTCCACAGCTGTTGCAAATAAATTCAAAAATCAAAGTGTATGCAATTTAAAGTCAAATCAGTATCAAGAGAATAGATAGAGAAAGACCCACTTCTTTCTGTGAAATGTAATGGTTTCTATTAATGTTGCATTCAGTAAATGCTAATTCACATGCTCGTTGAAACTGTGACAACCCCAAAATAGGTCCATTCCATCCAACCTATTTTGAGTCGCCAAATACATGGTATAGAAAACAACTACAACTTTATTACAACAATTGTCGTGCAAAATACAACAACACATATACTGTGAGTTTGGAAGCGAGAGGCTCGGGGCTCTTTACTTATAGCTCTGATATCAACTGTGACTCTCATCCCAACCTTGGATAGCATGTCACAATGACACCTTACATAAATGTATAGTCAAAAACTGTTTTAGAAATTAGAATCTTTGGGAAGTGCTCAAGGAAACCTTCGTACATGGGAGGTCATGCTTCTAGGTTATGATAGATATCATATGGCCACAGAATTATCCTTGGTTGGCCCAATAGACCCCAAAAAAAAATGAGAAGATTACTATCATATTCTTCCCAATGGTGAGTCTTCTCTTGACTTATCATTATCTCCACTGTCTCAAATTGAGAATTATACTTCAAACAAATACCAAGATTATATAGGTAGTGCTCGTAAATATACTCAGCAAGTGGATGAGCACAACCCTGTCTTATGATGACACGAGGTTGTATGTCATTAGACATCTTGTATGATAGTGGCAAAACACCCTTCCAACGTTGGGTTCGCCTCTCCCTATATGATTCACCAAATATAACTACTAAAAGATGTATACAACACACTTGTCTATACTGTTTAGGGAGAACTCCACAGCTAGAGATCACCGTTCTATTCCCTTGTTACCCCCGCTCGACCCTGTTACACTTTTATTACCTGAAAGGAATTATGAAGCAAAAGGGTGAGCACAACTAGCTTAGTAAAGAATATCATGACTAAAGATAATTAAATTATTAATAGCCTTCATCAATAACAAATCAGAGATTTAGAACATATGATAGATGATAAAAATTTCAACCATAGTTGCAGCGGAACGAGCAATCCATTAGAAGAGTCAAATAGACAATACAGTTTATTATCTTCTCCATGTTAAAAGTCCACCAACAATATTTTATCCCTGTAACATCAATCAACAGTTCTTTTCCACAATTATATGAATATCTCATGATCATAATTGTGATTCTAAATTCCTCTTCGTACCCAGGACGAATATAATTTTCATCACATGTCTTTACCTGAAATATCAAAGATCATGGTTATACTAAATCACAGTTCATGTTCATAATCATACTAATAAATTCATCTTTGCACTACGGGCCAAAAGTATTCATCCACAGTTCATCTTCGCACCACTGGCCAAAGATATTCAACAACAGGTCATCTTTGCACTACGGGCCAAAGATATTTATTAACAGTTCATCTTTACACTACTGGCCAAAGATATTCATCAATAATTCATCTTTGCACTACAGGCCAAAGATATTAATATCTCAAAGAAATATATAATCATTTCAGAATTTATATAAAAAATAATTATAACCATGTTGATCAATTTACCTTTGCACTTAAGCTAAAGATATTCAATTATAAATTCAATGGTCATGATCATATCAGTCACAATTCAACTTTTCATTATTGGCCAAAGAGAACCCTAGTCATGATCATACCAATAATCTACTCATCTTTACACTCCAGTGAAAGAGAATTTCAACATCAGGGTTATAAAAATATTATATATGATAATAAAATCAATATAATCAATATATAGTTTTAATCTCCAGAGTAATATTCATAAATCAACTATAATTTGGTTAGAAAAATAAACCAATTTTGTAGTGAATAGTACCTGTGAATAGTAACTCGTGAATAGTAACTCGTGAATAGTAGCTCATGAATAGTAACTCATGAATAGTAACCCTGACACTAAAAGGTAGAAATTCTACAATAAAATCCATACCAATATCTCGGTATAATGATATTGAAAGAATAACATTTCTTAAACTTATAAATAATTTATTTTAACTGTTTACACTTTACTAATTAATGCATTTAATCATCATAAAATGCCAAACTTATAAGGTTTTATCACCAATAACTAAAACCCTCATCAAAATCTGCATATACCACATATATGATTCCCAAGCCATAAAATCATATTTTCCAATTTTTTTCCTTTACATAACATATTTAACTCATTTATTCATAACTAGTCCATTTTCATGAAAAATACCAAATCAGTTCTACAAATATTTCTTTTCTGGGATTTAGCAAAATATAGACCCATATTGAACATATATTTTTCTTAGAATTTTTAAAATTCATTAACTATTTTTATATGGCTAAAACCGCCGAATATTTAGACATTTATCATAAATTGTACTTTTATCCAAAAATTCCGAAATTCACAGAGTACAATGATATTATATAGATGTACTCCTAATAAAAATTTCATCAATTTTGGAGTTAACCATAAGGATTTATAAGGCGTTATTTTTAAAATAGTCTTTTCTCATAAAATTCATAACTCTTAATCTATACATCCAAAAATCACCATTTTTGGACACAATCAATAAAACTCATCAACATATCATTTCAAATCTTTTCAGAATTTTTTGAAGGTCAGAAGAAGTACGAACTGAAAAACATAATAACCCTTAAAATCCCTTACTATCCCTTACCTCAAAAGAGCAGCACTTCTAACTGGATATCGGATATGACGATGAAGGAAACTTGCACTGAAGAATATTAACTCATCAAGTATCTAAATACTTATAAAATACACTCAATAATCTAGAGAGAAAAAGAGAGAAAACTTGTTTCTAGTGTGTTTTTCAATTCTAACTTAGCCCTCTATTTATAGAAAAATTTTAGCAGACTTGACCTGCAACCTGATAGCTTTACCTACTACTATTCCCACCCACCACATTTGAAATAAAATTCAGCACATTTCTTCACCAACCACAAGTGGAGCCCACTCAATTCTAGAATTTTCTACCAAAATGTTAAATTCGGATACTTCAATAATTCCTGAACCATTCACCTCTTAAAATTCATAACAAATCATACTGTTGGGTCATGATATTTCTCCTATATTGGGCCGGGTACATTGGGTTCACTTATTAATTAAGTCATTGGACTCATTGGGCCCAATCATTATATCGATTTCATTAAATCCTATAGAAACCGGGCTGGGTCAATGGGTCAATCCATTGAGTCATTTAATATCTATTACTTTGACTTGTAATGATGATATAGTATGATAGTTGACCAAGATACCTGCCATGCATTAATGTGGATGGGATTATAGCCGGCCGGCGATGTGAACAGCAGCAAAAAGCAATGTACAGGTTTCATGCAGCCGGTAGAACCCATCAGATCATGGGGATATGTCAGATGGTAGTAGGTGGCACAATATTCCAGGCAAAGATATTATTTTCCACCGAGTAAGTCTTCATGGTAGAGGTATGTATTACACACACACGACCATAGATGAACACAATTCTCATTACACTAGACTTTATCATCCTCTTGAGTTAACCTTGTGAACACATATACTTACTCTCACGCCTGAGCTATCCCCCGGCGGTCCGGCCGTCAAGCTTGTGGTGTTGTCGTGTTTACTGTGCAGGATCATGACGTCTTTCGTGATTGGGACGTGAAGAAAGATCTTGGCGTTAACATTGGCGCTAGAAGGAGGGCTGAGTTCTAGTGTCCTGAGTATTTTTCAATCACTCATCTTGTTTTATTCTATCCGGTTTTCATGGGGAAGAGTAGAACATCTACACCCGAAGGACAGCCGATGGCTGTCAGTGATTCAGCACCGCGAATATCTGCCAAAGATCGTTTGGGACCAACTATAAGTGTCCATGCTAGCACAGCATCCAAACGTTCACCTGAAGATTCTCGACCAAGGGCGGTAGGCAAAGCAAAGCGTAAGCTTATATTCCCCACAGAGAGAGAGCCTGGTCATGGTCGGAAACGAGTAGAAGGCACCTCGCCTAGAACTCGAAACCGAGATGACCAAAACGCAAAAGCCTCCCGTTTGGCGAAGATGGCAGACGAAGCAGATAAAGCCATGGAAGCACTTATGAAACAACGTCAGGACATAGCCGAGCAAATGGCTCGAGTGGCAGAATTAAGAGACGAGGAGCTCAGTTATGTCCAATCCGAAGAGCAAGGGCATCGAAGCGGAAAAGAGCCTACCCATTCAGTACGAGAGTCTCTAGGTCGAACTAGGGAAAGAAGAAGGTCTCGTAGCCCTACTCCTCAGAGATCAAAGAGAGTATATCTTCCTGTCGAGTCCAGAGAACAGGGACGAAGTCAACGAAAAGGTCGATCCAGAGATCGCACTCCGGAGCATGCAAAAAGAGCACTTGTCATCGCACATTCTCGCCATAGTGCCCGAAGTCAAAGACGAAGTATATCCAGAGGACATACTCCCGAGAGTCTACTGAGGGTACCCCGCCCTGTAGATACTCGTCATAGGAGAAGTCCCTCTAGAATGGAAGGATCTGTTGAGAAAATCCGATCTGCTCACAGAAAGAAAGAATTGCCAGAGAAAGAGGCATCGTCACAACCAGAAGGTGTGGAATATCTGGTTAAAGAATTGAAGGAACTTCGGAAGCAGCTTGCCGAAGTTCAGAAACCCAAAGACACCCCGGGAAAGAAGGCATCCCCTTTTTCTGCGGAAATTCTTAGTGAAAAGGCTGATCCCACCAAGAAGTTGCCCCACATCGAAAGTTATGATGGATCGGGGGACCCTTACGACCATAGTCAGGCATTCGACCGACTCATGGACTATTATGACTTTAGCGATGCAGCTAAATGCCATACGTTTGTCACAACGCTCAGAAAAGATGCCCGACAGTGGATGGGGACCTTACCCTCGGATTCTATCTCGTCCTGGGAAGATATGTGCAGTAAATTTCATGCTCGTTTTGGGAGCAACAGAAGAAGAGGAAAGCCAACTGGTTCATTGGCTCAGGTCCGACAGTCCTCTAACGAGTCTTTGGGCCAGTACGTGAAACGATTCCGTGAAGCAGTCGGCCAAGTGGCAGATCTGAATGATCTACAGGCTGTAGGACTGTTTCAGAATGGTTTAGATCTGGTCAAATCGGAAAAATTGGTGAAGAAACTTATGTTTAACCATCCGAAGAGTCTCGCCGAAGCCTTTGACAAAGCCGAAGGTTATATCGTGGTAGAAGAAGCCATGGACAGTCTCAAGCGTCCTTCGGATCGGTTCAAAGAGACAGATAGAGATAAGACCGATGCGGACCAGAAGAGACCTGAAGGGAATAAAGATCGCCACGAAGGCGGGTCGAAGAGATACAACAATTGGAGGCAGGGAGGAGGACGTTCGTCCGCTCCACCTCAAAGGGTAAACAGAGTTTACACAGCACTTAACACAGATAGGGCTGTTATCTTGGACCAAATCAAAAACCAACCGATCTTTGAACCACCTCGAGATAACATCAAGCCCGGAAAAGGTAACCCTCGCAAGTATTGTGATTATCATCAGGCCTCGGGTCACGATACGAACGATTGTGCCAGTTTAAAAGAGTTCATCGAAAGGAAGATACAAGGTGGGTCTTTAGTTCAGTACATAGCTGCCAGAGATAATCAACAGCAAGGTCCTACACCCATCCAGGCGGCTCAACCAGTTCAGCTGACGTTACCGGCTACGGGACAACCAGCCAGGCATGTGATCGATGTCATCACCGGAGGTACTTCTGGAAAGCTAGTTGGGAGGAAGCGCCGAAGCCATTTGGATTCGGTCATGTCGGTGGCGGGTACCTTCCCGAAGACCAACAGACCTTATCCGAACACGGTAATCTCTTTTACTGATGAGGATTACCCTTCGGAACCTATCGAACCACACGAAGGATCATTGGTACTAACTGCACAGGTGGGTTCGGTGGATATGAAAAGAATGATGGTGGATAACGGGTCTTCTGTTGACATCCTATATGCTCATGCTTACCAAAGAATGAATCTGGAAGGACAGAAGATGGAAATAGGGCAGGAGGCTCCTCTTTATGGTTTCAGCAATGATCCGGTTAAGGTGGCCGGGACTATTGAACTACCGGTCATATTTGGAACAGCCCCCCAACAGGTAAAAATTATCTGTAAATTTTATGTTGTGCACGTCGATTCTGCTTATAATGCTATCTTGGGGAGGCCCACTTTAATTGCTCTGCAAGCTATAACATCAATACCCCATTTCAAAATCAAATTTCCCACTGCTCATGGGGTCGGTGAGGTGAAAGGAGATCTGGACCTGGCCAGAAGATGTTATAGAAATGCCGTTATCACTTCGGGAGTGGGGATATCAAAGCAGCAACAAACCATGGCAATTGAGGTCGAACCCTTCACCGAAAGCAGTTCAGAACCGTCGGTCACACCAGCTGAAGAGACAGAAGAGATAGAGCTCATTCCTGGCAAAGAGAACAAAACAGTGAAAATAGGTTCGGGCTTGCCGGAACCTCTCCGGACGAATCTCATAGAGCTCCTGAGATGTTTTGTCGATATTTTTGCATGGGAACCTCAGGACATGCCAGGAGTAAGCAGGAACATTGCGGAGCATCGATTGGAGGTGGACCCGTCAAAGAAGCCAGTGCGGCAGAAGAGGAGGATTTTTGCACCAGAGCGTCAACGGATCATTGATGAGGAAATTGCAAAATTGTTGGCAGCTGATTTCATCTTTGAGATCGACTACCCGCAATGGATGGCTAATGTGGTTCTAGTCCAGAAGCACAATGGCAAATGGCGAGTCTGCATTGATTATAGCGATCTGAACAAGGCCTGTCCAAAGGATTTCTACCCACTACCCCACATTGATCAGCTCATTGATGCCACTTCGGGGTATGCTCTATTAAGTTTTATGGATGCATTTTCTGGGTATCATCAAATCTCCATGTGCAGAGAGGATATACCGAAGACGGCGTTCATTACGCATCGTTCGGTATATGCCTATAAGAAAATGACTTTCGGCCTCATTAATGCCGGAGCAACATACCAGAGAATGATGAACCATATTTTCAGAAATCAGTTGGGTAGGAATATTGAGGTTTATGTAGATGACATGATTGTCAAGAGCATGTTGGTACATAAGCATTTGGACGATTTAGAAGAATGCTTCCAGACTATTCGTCATCACAACTTGAGGCTGAACCCTACTAAATGCACTTTCGGTCTGGGTTCTGGTAAATTTCTGGGTTATCTTGTTAGCCGAAGAGGAATCGAAGCCAATCCGGAGAAGATTCAAGCGATCCTGGACATGAAGACTCCTCAGTCGTTTAAAGATGTTCAACGTCTGACTGGAAGGATTGCAGCTTTGCGGAGGTTTATGTCCAAGTCAGCGGAAAGATGTTTACCGTTCTTCAACACGTTGAAAGGGCCGAAAAATTCAAAAACATTCCAATGGACTTCAGAATGTGAAGACGCCTTTCAAAGCATCAAGTCCTATTTATCTTCGGCGCCTTTGCTAGTGAAACCCGTCCCTGCCGAGCCTCTATATTTATACCTCGCAGCTAGTCCGATGGCAATAGGAGCTGTTTTGGTACGAGAGGTTGGAGGCAAACAACATCCGGTTTATTATGTGAGCCATGTCCTCCGAGATGCTGAAACCAGATACCCAAACATTGAGAAGTTTGCTTTCGCTTTAATAACTGCTAGTCGAAAGCTTAGGCAATACTTCCAGGGTAGACTGGTAATAGTATACACGGATCAGCCTTTGAAGAAGATTATGAGCAGACCAGAGGTATCAGGGAGATTAGCTGCATGGACGATGGAATTATCTCAATTCTTCATTGAATATCATCCCCGAACTGCCATCAAGGGTCAAGCTTTAGCTGATTTTATGATTGAATGTTCATTTTCTGAAGCTGATGAAGCCGTGGTCGAAGCTGAAGGGTCTGATAGGGCAGTTGTTGTCCTTCAACAGAAAGAGAGTTCGTGGACGCTGTTTGCAGATGGGTCTTCAACTTCAGACGTCAGTGGAGCAGGGATTATTTTGACAAGCCCGGAGGGGTTCAAAGTGCAGCAGGCTATCCGGTTTCAGTTCAAAGCTACAAATAATGAGGCAGAATACGAAGCAGTCTTGGCTGGTTTGCGATTAGCGAAGAGTCTTGAAGTACAAAGAATAGTCATTTTCAGTGATTCTCAGTTAGTCGTTAAACAGTTTTCTGGAGAATACGAAGCCCGAGGTCCAAGAATGATCAAATATCTGAAAGAATTAAAGGATCGACTTCAATATTTCTCATCCTACGAATTTCAGGGGGTCGAACGTAGCAACAATTCCATTGCTGATGCACTCGCCAAACTAGCCACTACGGATGTTAATGTTTTTGAAGGATCAGTATACTTGGAAATTCTACAACATCCTAGTGTTCATCACGAAATGGTGACGTGCATTGACCGAACCAACTGTTGGTTGACTCCCTACATAGAATATTTGGCTGATGGCGTCTTACCTTCGGATCGGATGCTCGCCAAGAAAGTCAAATACAAAAGTGCTAATTTTGTTCTGATTGATGGGGATCTTTTCCGAAAGGCCTTCTCGTCTCCGTTATTGAAATGTCTGACTCCATCAGAAGCTGAATACGCTCTCCGAGAAGTACATGAAGGAATTTGTGGCGACCATATGGCTGCTAAGTCATTAGCTTATAAAGTGCTTCGTCAGGGATACTACTGGCCTACAATCTTCAAGGAGGCTACCGAATATGTGAAGAAGTGCGAGAAGTGCCAGCTCAACAGTCCAATACCACATCAGCCACCTGAAGAGTTATACTCGATCCTATCTCCTATACCCTTCGCTGTCTGGGGGGTTGATATATTGGGGCCGCTACCGAAAGCAAAAGGTCAGGTCAGTTTTGTTATAGTTGCCATAGACTATATGACCAAATGGGTTGAAGCAAAGCCACTTAGGTCAATAACGGAACAGGAATGTTTGAAATTCATGAAGGAGTCAGTTGTATTCCGTTTCGGAATTCCTAAGGTGGTAATATCAGATAATGGCCGTCAATTTGTTGGATCAAAATTTGAAGCTTTCTTAACAGAGTTGGGGATCCAGCACAGGAAGACTTCGGTGGCTCATCCTCAATCAAACGGACAAGTTGAAGTGACCAACAGAACGTTATTGAACGGGATCAAGCGCAGGCTGGACGAAGCTAAAGGCAGATGGCCAGAAGAGTTATTAAGCGTATTATGGGCATATCGAACTACTCCGAGGACTACAACAGGAGATTCCCCTTTCAGATTGGCCTATGGTACTGATGCCTTAGTCCCAATTGAAATTGGATCTCCGAGTCTTCGAGTCAGTCAATTCAACGAGATTTACAACGAGGAAGGACTAAAGACCAATCTTGATCTGTTGGAAGAAGTCCGGGAAATAGCCTTAATCAGATTGGCAGCATATCAGCGAAGAGTGGCCAAGCATTACAATAAGGGGGTAAAACTTCGCAGATTTGAAGTAGGAGATTTTGTTCTCAGAGATGTCGAAGCGTCTACACCTCAGAATTTGGGAAAGCTAATGCCAAATTGGGAAGGACCTTATGAAGTCACAGAGGTTCCGAAGCCAGGGACTTATCGTTTGAAGGCATTAGATGGCTCAGTAATCAAAAACACTTGGCACGCTGGCAGGCTCAGAAAATATTTTCAGTAGATTTATTGTCAATACATCAAAAGTCTGTAAATATCTACATCATCATCAATAAAAGATCATCTTTTCCCTCAAAAGGTTTTGTCTTTGTTGCTGCTCAGTTCAAAGGAGTTAGGAGGTTCGGGAGGACTTGCTGACCATTCGATGGTAGCCTCTTCAGCAGGTGGTCACTATTTGGCAGTGTCAGGCCCTTCGGGGTAGGCATTTGTCGCCACTATTTGGCAGTGTCAGGCCCTTCGGGGTAGGCATTTGTCGCCACTATTTGGCAGTGTCAGGCCCTTCGGGGTAGGCATTTGTCGCCACTATTTGGCAGTGTCAGGCCCTTCGGGGTAGGCATTTGTCGCCACTATTTGGCAGTGTCAGGCCCTTCGGGGTAGGCATTTGTCGCCACTATTTGGCAGTGTCAGGCCCTTCGGGGTAGGCATTTGTCGCCACTTAGACCTTGTCAGGCCCTTCGTGGTAGGCAAGTGTCATCTTTTGGTTATGTTAGGCCTTTCGGGGTAAACAAACTTTCAATGAAGCCAATCTGTCTCACACTTCGGTAACTGATAAGTATCCCTTTACTTTATCACCTAAATTTTCTCTAAGCGTTGAGTTCAGAATGCATTGTTATATAACCTCATTTTATCTGATATATGACTTGCTCAATTGTTAATTGACGAGTTTGGGTTCAACCCTCGAAAGAATTTTCTTTTACATACATTTATCCGTATTAATCCGTATTGAAATGTTGACAGAAGGAAAACACACTGAAGTCATAAGGAAGAAGATCATTTTTTCATTAATATTCTATTTAATTACAAAAGTAGGAAAATTACAAAGGATGTTATTTCAGGCAGCCCCCTCGTCATCTGAAGAGTCGAGCAAATGTGGATCTAAGTTGGCTTTGAACAACTTATCATTGCCACGACTTCGACAGAGCGCATAGCTTTCCGAAAAGATCCTCATTATCTCTCCACTTATTTCGTCCGAATTCCGATACTCTTCACAGATTTCTTTGCGAAGAGCATCAGTCAAAGGAGGTCCTAAGTCCCGAAGAGCTTTGAGTTCTCGATTTTCTTGCTCTAGCTGCTGCCGAATGTTCATCTGACGAGTCCCTTCAGTTTCCAGATCATGGATCGTCTTAGTCAGAACCTTAGCGTCAGACTTCAGAGTACTGATCTCATTCATCCTTATTTCACTCCTCAGAACCAAATCGACATTCATCTTGGTGATCTCGGCATGTTGAATTTTAGTCGATTTCAGTTCTTCATTGGAGATCTTCAAATCTTCCTTGGCCCGGGCCAAATCTTTATGAAGACCTTCATTTGTATGAAGGATACCTTCGCATTGGGTCCTTTCCCGAGCCAAGGTTGATTTCAGTATGGCATTCTCTTTCTTCAGCCTTTCCTCTTCAGATTCGGCCTCAAGAGAACGTGGATACAGACGCCCGAATACAGCATTAGCCTACACATGTTCAGTGTTATTCAATCAGTTCCAGAGGCACAAGTACAAACGTAAGTACGAAAAGAAAAGAAAGATTCATTTACCTTCGCCAAATAGCTCATGCCTTCTTTGAGCAAGTCCCCATTCGAACTGTTGCCAAATCGATGGTCATCGGTCTCACGAACGAAGGCCTCGAACAGATGAAAGGGGAAGTTGGCATTGAATTGAGGCCATATGGTAGGCGAGCCCATGGCATCCTGCTGAAATTCGGTCGTCGTTTGAGGAGAAGGCGTAGGATGGCTACGAACCGGAGGCTGATTCACAGGTATCGCCTCTGGAGGTGGGGGTTGGATAGTTGAAGATTCGGGGGTCGAGGGAGGAGCAGAAGAGGCTTCGGGTGCCTGTGTTGTAGTTGGAAGGGTAGTCGATGTCGAAGGAGGAGGGACGCGAAGTTCTTCGGCCGTAAGAGGAGTTATTTTTGTCTTTATCCTCTTGGCACGAAGAACCTTTGCCCTATCTTGGGGAGGTATGTCAAGTAGACTCCTCTTTTTCGGGTTCGGGTTGGATGGTATGGTGATAGGCTCGGTTGAAGGAGTTGGTTGTGAAATTATTTCAGAAGAAATTGGTTGAGGGATTTCTTCAGGAGGGACCATTTGTGGATTTACTTCAGGAAGAATATCCTCGTCACTTTCAGGATCAACCTCGCGCGGGGTAGTCCTGGCCTTCTTGGCAGCTTTCTTCTTTCGGCGAGGTCTGAGAGCCTCTTCAGGATGGGTAGGCTCCTCAACTTCGGGTTCGACGTTTTGAAGGAGGGTGATTGGTGGGTCGGAGGCAGGAGGATTTGTTTGAGAAGAGCCTTCAGCAGGAATCTCCTCGTTGGTTTCCGAAATCCTTCCTGCCAGAAAGTCTTCCAAACCTTTCACTTCCGAAGAAGTTGGTTTGATCAGAGACACTGCAAAAAGAAAAACCATATATTAAAATCCACATCACATAAATATCTCAAGAAATTATATCACAAAGTCTGACGAACTTACATTTATGATCATACAGTCAGGCTTGTTTGGTCAAAAGAGTGAAGCTCCACTCTTTTGGAGGAATCTTCATCAAGAAATCTCCCATTTCCTTTATGCGTTCTCCGGGAATATCTCCGAAGTCAGCAGAAATTCGATCTGAAGTAGTCCAATCTGGAAGAGAAGAGATTTCTGGTCCATTGATGAAGAACCACTCTTTGTGCCATCCTTTGTTGCTTGAGGGAGTGCTCATCAGAGGCCTCCTCTCAAATTTGGAGTTCGGGCGAGGAGATTGTTTGCTTATCATCTTAAACCCTGGTTCTCGAGATTTGCCGGCTGAGAAGAGGGTGAAAAACATGTCCACCGAAGGGGTAATCCCTAATTCGTGGCAGAAGGCGATGAAAGCCAGTATGTGGATATAAGAGTTGGGCACCAGTTGTGCAAATCCCACCCCTATGAACCCTAATAGGGTGACGATGAAGGCGTGAAGGGGTAGACGAACTCCCTTTTCAAGAAGGGTAGCAGGCATGGCGACCCAACCATCCGGTCGCTGGTACATGCGCTCTTCAGAAGTGGGAGCCCTTACATCGTATGTCTCTGGGATCCGATAGTGAGTTCGGAGGAAGCATACCTCCGATTCAGTGATGATGGACTTAGTGTTGGCATGAGGAAATTGTTCCTCATCTTTGAAAAAATCAACAGGATGGATAGGGTTGGCACTCGAACTCTCAGGATTGGGTTTTGATTGTGAGGAGCTTGAAGGGTTCTGGTGTGGGTTCACCATTGTTGAGATCTGGAGAGCTAGAGAGAATTTTCTGAGAAGCAAGAGAAAGCTCAAAGGTTCGAATTTCAAATTAGCAGGTAAAACCGTCAAATTAGGTAAGGTTTACTTTTTATACTGACGGTTACACAGGAATCAAGGCCGGCGCATTAATTATCAGTAATGATGAGAATTCGAATGAGGCGTGTTTGGATGACCTTTGGATATTTCACCCGATTGGGCCTAACCATTGAGTTTCCTATGTCGGTCCATCTTGTTCAAATTAAAATCCTTTATCAGAATGGGCCTATTATCCTGGGCATCCTGCCATCTCTTAGCCTGTTTTACACATCAAAGTGGGTACGCTTCAACTACCTCTCACTTTTGGGCCTTTATTAAATTCTGTTATCATGGACCATTTATAGTTTTCTATTAAACATCATGTTTAACTAAAAAACTAGGGGGTAATGTTGGGTCATGATATTTCTCCTATATTGGGCCGGGTACATTGGGTTCACTTATTAATTAAGTCATTGGACTCATTGGGCCCAATCATTATATCGATTTCATTAAATCCTATAGAAACCGGGCTGGGTCAATGGGTCAATCCATTGAGTCATTTAATATCTATTACTTTGACTTGTAATGATGATATAGTATGATAGTTGACCAAGATACCTGCCATGCATTAATGTGGATGGGATTATAGCCGGCCGGCGATGTGAACAGCAGCAAAAAGCAATGTACAGGTTTCATGCAGCCGGTAGAACCCATCAGATCATGGGGATATGTCAGATGGTAGTAGGTGGCACAATATTCCAGGCAAAGATATTATTTTCCACCGAGTAAGTCTTCATGGTAGAGGTATGTATTACACACACACGACCATAGATGAACACAATTCTCATTACACTAGACTTTATCATCCTCTTGAGTTAACCTTGTGAACACATATACTTACTCTCACGCCTGAGCTATCCCCCGGCGGTCCGGCCGTCAAGCTTGTGGTGTTGTCGTGTTTACTGTGCAGGATCAGGACGTCTTTCGTGATTGGGACGTGAAGAAAGATCTTGGCGTTAACACATACGTTCATTTTTAACGGTTCAAAATTTGTGGACATATACTCAACTTATATATGTATAACATATCCAAAAATTACAACGATACAACGGTCGGATTAAAAATTATAACTCACGCAATATATCTCAAAAACAATGGTTTAATTTTTAATACCTTCATTCCGACAAAAATACTGATAAAATACCTCAACATTAATTCCTTCATTTATAACCACATAAATAAATCCATAACTTATATCCACATCAAATAAATATTTTATTATCATATAAATCAATAATTAATTATTCACAAATAATATTACAGAATCACAATTATGACAACTAGGCCGTTCTCAAGAAAGAGGGGGATTTCCAATAAGAATTTCTCCTTACTGGCGCACAATTAGGTGACCAAACCTCTCATTGACAGAACTTTCTAGACATTGCCAATAATACTATCTAATAATATTATTCAAATAATATGAATTATTGATCTGATAATGAGAAATATTGTGCAGTGATAATTATTGAAACAACAATAATATAAAATATCAACGCAACAATTATTGAATCAATAAAATAAAATATTGAACAGTAATTACTGTAACAATTATTGAGTAGTGCCTTCCTATGTAAGGATCAATAATTCAAAAATACTGTGTAAAACCGTGTGCTACTGTGCAAATATGCGTATTACTGTATTTTAACCACCGGGTATTCCAACAGTGTTAACGGTAACGATTACGCCGTTATTTATAAAAACTTAATTTTGTCATTTTCTTCATCCGACAGTTATTCTGTTACGGGGCCCACAAATGGTTGCGCCATCGTACGAATATTCTCGGACAGAAAGAATATTCCACGACCAAACGAATATTCCCCGACAACAATGAATATTTTATAACCACTTGTGTATTTTGAAAAAAGTTCATATATCACCCTTAACTTTAATTTTTATCAATTTAACCATTTACTGAATTGAAAAATTGAATACTTTTATTTCATAAAATTCGGGATCTTACAGAAACAATGGTTTCTTTAGGACATGAGTTGACCCAAGCAAAAACTGTAAATAGTACATATTGTTGAAATAGCAATAATGCACCAATTCATCCAATCAATTTCACAAAACATGATGTAATCAATTTTTTGGTACGAATAGAATTCACTATTTTACTCAATATATCTAAACAAACAAAAATTATCACTTAAAAGATCTTTTTAAAAGTCGTTGCAATGTTATAAATATTTGCAATAGGAATATGGGCAATAGTAAGATATAAGAGTTTAGACATACTTAGAGCATTCACAACAGTTTCCCCAATAGACTCTCTATCTCCACATTTGAAGAATATATCAATAAATCAGTATCCAACAGTTTCCTTATCCTTATATAATTCTCTATTTTAATTCCTATATATGATTTGACTCCTCAGGTTGAGGGAATCAAAAGAGTGTTCCCTATTTATGTAAAATGACATTTCACACCCCCTATTTATTACAATTTTATGTTGGTTAAATGATCTTATCTCACTTAATTGTTGATTTGGGTATGCCAATCAAATTCACTCATTTTTATTTTTTTAAACAAAGGATTTAAAGAAGAAAGAGAACTATAAAAAAATTAAAAATCAGTCAAATTTTGATTTTGATCATTTTTGTAAAAAATATTACTAATAATTATAAATTTTATTATTTTATAATTAAAATAAAGTTCTCATAAACACATAATGATCGTTGCACATTTTGATTTCTAGCAATATCCATTTTTAAATTAATATAATTGCAAATTTTAAATTCAAACAACAATTACTTTTAAATAAAAAATAGTTACAACGTTTAAAACATGATTTGACTGTTGGAACTTTCAAATTTTAACTTTTAAATTTTAATTTTATATTTCAAAATTTAAAATTTAAGGAAACAATATAAGGAACATGTTGGGTACATAGTGAAAAAATTGAATTCCTATCCTACAGAATGACCCAATAGCACTGCAGAGTCGAGATAAAGATAAAGAAACTGTTGTGAATGCTCTTAATAGTTGATTTTAACATAACATAAACTATCAACCAAATAAATAATCTCTTGGACAAATAAATAATGTTCCATGTCAGTCCAAAAAAATTATGTTCTATATGACAAATAATTGGTAGCTGACAAATTATATGTAACTAAAAGAAGGAAAAATTAGTGAAAATAATAATGAGAGGGACCTGACAAGAAGGTGTTGTTGCTTCTAAGTTTGTCACTGCCCAAATGAATGAGATTGCATCAACGAAGTCAATCTGTCCATTGTGGGAAATCTTATCTAAGTCATCAATAATGATTTTGGCACTGAAGGGGCACATGGTTTCGTAGTACAAGTGTACAACCCAACTGAAACTTGCTTCGTAGAAAATGAAGCAAACAGGGATGAATTGAAGAATTGGGAGAAAGTAAAGAATAAGAGGTAAGATAAAGGAGGGAATGTGAACAATAAATAAATGAAAGTCATCATTGGAAGTGGATGGAAGTCAATGGTTCATAAGGAGTTAGTTCTGGCATATCTGACACTTGAAGAATGAAAGAGAAAAGGAGCAGGAGCTAACACTCTGAGTATGTGACTATTACTTTTAGTCTAGTGGCAAAGTAAGTGAACTTGTGTACAAATCATTTTTTCTACTATTCCTTTTTTTTTTATTTTTTTTCAATTTTTCTTGACCAAAGTAGAGCCAAACTGATTTATTTTCCCCGTCCTTTATAACTTTTGTATTTTGTTTACTGCAAAGAAATGGTTGCCTCAACTTAACTTTTTACAATCCATAACAAAAAAAGAAGAAAAGGGTATGCGAAGGTTTAAAAAATATCTTAAAAATATAATTTTTTGTATGTATTTCAGAAAAAAAACAAAAAAAAAACAATCCCAATGCAATAGATTGTTAAAGATAATTTTTCATTTTATAACTAATTTAATATAATTTATTTAACTCACAAAAGTAATAATTTTTTATTTTAAAATTAAAGATATAATTACACTTTTAAATTCAAATTATGATGTATTAAATTAATATGAAAGATTTAATATCATGTAAATGTTTGCAATATGAACGGTCACGATCTATTGGATATATATGAATTAGTCCCTTTTTATCAAATAATATTTGCAATAAGTATTTTTTAGTTTTTATTCAAAGAAAGTATTGCAATATTTAGTTAAGTTCTCTATGTATTCAGTTGTAATTGTTCCATACGTTTCCAAGATAAAAAAGGAAAATTTATTGGTTGGGTTTGGTGTTCACAAATGTTGGCTGGACTTGTACTAAGATCAATAACGTTATATTAGAAATTTAAGGAAACGTATTGCAAATCATTGGTATGTCATTTGTTTGCTTTCTTCCTCTAATTTGATGTCAACGATATCTATAAATTTTGGCATATAACAAATTCCATGAATAAAATTCAGCTAAACAACATAAAATCAAGAACAATACCCATATCATTAGTTGACAGTACAATATATACAGTTAGCAATAAACAACAGAGAATAATAGCCATAATATCATAAAGTAGTGATTTGAGGAGATAATAATTAAATTACAAAAGATAATATCAGAACAATTAACATTATCAAAACAATTTAGATTTGTAGTGATTTAGGGAATTATAAATCAAAAAATTAATTAATAGCATAAAGTAGTGATTTTAGTAGATAATAATTAAATTACAAATGATAATATCAAAACAGTTGACATTATAAAAAAAATTAAATTAGTAGTGATTTAGGGGATTATAAATTCAAAAAATTAATTAATAGCATAAAGTAGTGATTTTAGTAGATAATAATTAAATTACAAAGGATAATATCAAAACAATTGATATTATCAAAACAATTTATATTTGTAGTGATTTAGTGGATTATAAATTTAAAAAATTATTTTGGTATTAAAAAAGTAGTGATTTTAGGAGTTGATAATTAAATTATAAAGGATAGTATCAGAAAAGTTGATATTATCAAAACAGTATATATTTGTAGTGATATTTATGTGAGAGTATAAAGTAGTGATTTTATGAGATAATAATTAAGAAACGTTACTATAAAAATCGAGATACATAATTGAACTCGAAAATATATTGGCAAGATCAGCAAAGAGTTGTAAATCTAAGAGATCACCCAAAGGAATTTTTTGCTTTGGTGTACTCTGCCATCTAATTTATGTAAGATTCATGAGTGGACAATTTAACAATTTCTTGCAAAACATTATAGAAATTTTGTGAGAGAACAATTCACCAAGTTTTTTAAAATTAAACTTCAGACTGTATGCATCATTAAAGATCCATGATGGAAGACAAGGTACATTGAACTCACATATGGTGACGAAAAACTCATTGTAGAAGTATTAACCTAAAATAACAATAATGAACCAATTATCCAAACAATTTCACAAATCATGACACAATCAAAATAAAAATAAGGCTTACAAATAGAAGGTCACAGTAAGAATCAATTTCCTCTATTGGGTCTGAGGATTTGCTTTTGAATGCTCTGAATTGAACGAATCAGGATGCTCATTCGATGTCTAATTCGCCGATCCTGGAGAGGACGACATCCTTTGGGTCTGCTTCTTCTTCGATGTCTCTAGGGAATTTGCCGCAGAAATCGATGCGTCGAGAGAGGGTAGATGCCATATTTGAATCGTTGATTCCAGATTTAGGGGAATAAATTAAGGTTTGTTTCAACCTCTTTTGTTATGTTAGTCGGACAATTTTGTTAAGGGTCTAAAGGAGCATTAAGTAGGTAGGACATGTGTTGAATTTTGAGGATGACAAATGTCAAACTATTGTGTCATGTACTGCGTTTTAGTATATTTAATAGATATATTTTTCTTTTTTTTATTTAAAATTTAGGTAAATTTAAATTTTAAAATATAAATTGACGTGAAATTCATAACATATCATTAGTTTCATTCTTAATTAATTGATTGAATACTATCATGTTACCATTGAAAATATATTTGAAAGTATATATTTTTTCTTAAAAGTAATATTAATTTAATTTAACTTAGTTCGGAATTCCATTTATATTTTTATTTAGCTCTGGTGATTAAACAAATATTTATTGAATATCAATTTAAATCAAATTCTCGAGAGTTTTTTGATTTTCTTTTTGAAATCGATATTTTCATAAGAAAAATTTATATTTCTACCACGATCTCCTCACATAAATAATAAACAAGACCCACATTTATAAAAATAAAATTTTATGAAAATATCAATTTTTCTCTAATGGAAATAACAATAACTTTTTTTATTCATTAACAAAGGATGGATAAAAGCGAAAACGAAAATAGAGTATTTAAATAAAAGAAGGGCTTGATAAGGGATCCGGTAAGCCCAGTAGTAGGGTCCAAAAGGGAACCCTAGTATAAAAATCCGTAGATGCTTAATCCAATCAAAGTTTATCCTTATAATAGTCTCAGCTGCTCCCCATAGCATCACCCAACACCACTGGAGGTCGGAGAAAAACTCCTCTTTGTTGAGAGAAAAATTGTCACCATGCCTGAGATCGAGAAGGTTGTCGAAGAACCTAAGATCGTGAAGGAGCTTGAGTTTTTTTTTCACTTTTTTTTCTTACCCCAAATGTTATAATCATTTGATTTGAATACTCACAAATTATCCTATGAATGTAAATTTACAGAAGGATGTACCAGTGGTAGAGGACGTGAAGGAGGAAGATGAACACGATGACGAGGTCGACTCTGATGACGACGACGACGACAAGGAAGACGACGCCCAAGGTCTCTCACTCTCTCTCTGCTTTATAGTGCTTATTGTTGTGTATAAGATATGTTTATCAATAACTTGTGAAATAGCGTTATATCTCTTGCTTTTTGGCTAACTATTTACTTGTATAGACTTCAATGTAAGATATTTTATGTTGTTAGCTGGTTGTTTCTTTATGCGCTAGGAATTTTACTTTGAACTGATGAGCTCTAATTGTTTATGCTTATGTACTGATAGGTATTTTTGATTTGCTCTTCACAGAATATCCTCCAGTACATGCATCTATAGTATAGATGTTATAATTGAATACTAGTTTAAGTGTTTTGGTAACTGAAATTTTCAAAAGCAGCATTCTTCTCTTTGAGCCTTTTTTTAAATTCATATTTTAAAACTTTATTTGTTGTCTTTCCTTGATTGTCATAAAAAAGTAAACACATTCATTTTTGCATATACTCTTATTGGATTTCTCATTCCATTTTCTTAATTATCTTATTTTTGGAACATATCAGTACAACTATGCTGTGCACTCATGGTTTTTTTGGGTCATTGATTTTAGTTCTAACATTTAGAATTATAACTACATCCTTCATACACAGTCCATTACTCCATTCCCCCCAAACAAGACTACTATACACTTGATATAAATCTTCCAAAGAACTTAATTTAGTCTTAAAATTGAGTGTCAAAACTCATCTGAAATTATACCCAGCCCAACTGTGTCATATGAAACCTTAGTGTGTGTAAGGAAAAGTCAAAAAAGCGTATAGAACCTTAGTATATTGTGTTTATTCAACTCTTCATAGATCGGTTGATTCATTAGTTTGTTAAACCTAAAATTGTATTTTCTATATCCAGCAAAGGCTATATATAATTATCGAAGGATCTTCTTGTGACTATTTTGAGTTAAAACGTTATATGCTGAAGTCAATTGGTACAATGTTTCACGTCTTATAGTCTATTAACTCGTGAAGCAGGACAGGATTGATATTGTTCTTGAGACATTATTTAGTGGTTTGTTTTACATTGTTAATCTATTTCCGCTGGGATGGTACATGCATCTACTCGGTTTATGTGGTACATTTGGTGGTGACCTGTGTGCACTTAATTTACTATGTCGTCTCTTGAATTATCTGAACTTGAGATATGAGGTTCAGGTGGGACTGAAAGTTCAAAACAGAGCAGAAGTGAGAAAGAAGATTCGCAAAGCAATGTTGAAGCTTGGCATGAAACCTGTGACAGATGTTAGTAGGGTCACCATTAAGAGAACAAAGAATGTAAGTTTCTGTGTTACCTATGAATGTTGTTCATGTCTTTATTACAGTGGGAGTTATATACTAAATATTTCATGATGTAACAGATATTATTTTTCATCTCAAAACCTGATGTCTTCAAAAGCCCAAATTCTGATACTTATGTCATATTTGGAGAGGCTAAGATTGAAGATTTGAGCTCTCAGCTACAAACACAGGCTGCACAACAGTTCAGGATGCCAGACATGGGGTCTGGAATGACAAAGAAAGACCTTTCTGCTGTAACACAGGCTGATGAGGTAGATGAAGAGATTGATGAGACTGATGTAAATGCCCGTGACATTGAGTTGGTAATGACACAAGCAGGGGTGTCAAGAAGCAAGGCTGTCAAGGCTCTCAAAACCCACGAGGGAGACATAGTCAGTGCTATAATGGAACTCACCACCTAGGTAGGATATTAATCTTCCTTTGGAAGCATTATTTCTAGAAGATTGAGTTTTGGAATCAATGGTGATTATATTTCTTTGTTACTTTGGCACATTCCTGTTGGATTAGCCTTAATTTTCCTGACGAATAGGATTTGCACTAATATTTTTGATACTGAAGTCTTGATGTGGTTATTTTTCTCCCATCACTTAACTATGGAATTCTTTTACTGCCCTACAATTATTCACTGATGCAATGGATTTGATCTTTTGCTAATTGGTGCTAGCCTGTTTCACGAAGTTTGATTTATTCTTTGTTTATCTAAATTGAGTAATGCTAGTCTCAAATTTATGGTTTGAAATGGTCTCAAATGGCATGACATTGACTGTTTTAATGATAATTTATGGCATAGACAATCAAATGAGATCTATTCAACTATGTTATGGTGGCATAAACAGTTTTGATAACCAAAAAATTTACGATCTCCTAACAACACCCATCTAACATAGAGTAATAACAATATTTAATACCATTATTCACTTGTAAATTTAAAATTTACTCCCTCTCTTGCCATTTTGTTGGGACATGCCTTTTAAAACTCATTTCAAGTAAAATTACCATTATATATTTTAAATACGTTCCTTTTATTTATAATATATCCTTATTACATAATCCCTCCGTTCCACAATGGACAATCCTAACATTAAAAGAAATTGGAATTTTTTTTCAGAACAATTTTTTTCGGCAAATAGACTCCCATGATTTTGCTAGCGCCAAACAGACGGCCCTTTACCCCAATGAAGAAAATAATTACCAGCAAAAGTAAAAGAATAGTTCTACGCGGGACAGGGAAAATTGGACCGGTGCAATTTTTTTTTGTTTAATGTAGACTCTACAAAAAATGTATAGTATTATTCAACAGAAATTTTTACAAAATATGGTGTTTTAGGTGTAATTTGGATACAATATACAAATACAGGGTTATACAGACTGTATAACCCTGTATTTGTATATGTATCCAAATTACACCTAAAATACCATATTTTGTAAAATTTCTGTTCGAATAAATACTATACATTTTTTGAGAGTCACATTAAAAAAAAAAAAATTGGACCGGTCCAATTTTCCGGCGTAGACTTATTCCTTGTGGAAAGTTTAAAATCCCAAATAAAAAGAAAAGATTTACACAGG
>CM035091.1:25309717-25448259 GCA_020205505.1 Panax japonicus | reverse complement strand
GCCCAAATGAATGAGATTGCATCAACGAAGTCAATCTGTCCATTGTGGGAAATCTTATCTAAGTCATCAATAATGATTTTGGCACTGAAGGGGCACATGGTTTCGTAGTACAAGTGTACAACCCAACTGAAACTTGCTTCGTAGAAAATGAAGCAAACAGGGATGAATTGAAGAATTGGGAGAAAGTAAGGACTAAGAGGTAAGATAAGGAGGGAATGTGAACAATAAATAAATGAAAGTCATCATTGGAAGTGGATGGAAGTCAATGGTTCATAAGGAGTTAGTTTCTGGCATATCTGACACTTGAAGAATGAAAGAGGAAAAGGAGCAGGAGCTAACACTCTGAGTATGTGACTATTACTTTTAGTCTAGTGGCAAAGTAAGTGAACTTGTGTACAAATCATTTTTTCTACTATTCCTTTTTTTTTTTATTTTTTTTCAATTTTTCTTGACCAAAGTAGAGCCAAACTGATTTATTTTCCCCGTCCTTTTATAACTTTGTATTTTGTTTACTGCAAAGAAATGGTTGCCTCAACTTAACTTTTTACAATCCATAACAAAAAAAGAAGAAAAGGGTATGCGAAGGTTTAAAAAATATCTTAAAAATATAATTTTTTGTATGTATTTCAGAAAAAAAACAAAAAAAAAAAACAATCCCAATGCAATAGATTGTTAAAGATAATTTTCATTTTATAACTAATTTAATATAATTTATTTAACTCACAAAAGTAATAATTTTTTATTTTAAAATTAAAGATATAATTACACTTTAAATTCAATTATGATGTATTAAATTAATATGAAAGATTTAATATCATGTAAATGTTTGCAATATGAACGGTCACGATCTATTGGATATATATGAATTATGTCCCTTTTATCAAATAATATTTGCAATAAGTATTTTTTAGTTTTTATTCAAAGAAAGTATTGCAATATTTAGTTAAGTTCTCTATGTATTCAGTTGTAATTGTTCCATACGTTTCCAAGATAAAAAAGGAAAATTTATTGGTTGGGTTTGGTGTTCACAAATGTTGGCTGGACTTGTACTAAGATCAATAACGTTATATTAGAAATTTAAGGAACGTATTGCAAATCATTGGTATGTCATTTGTTTGCTTTCTTCCTCTAATTTGATGTCAACGATATCTATAAATTTTGGCATATAACAAATTCCATGAATAAAATTCAGCTAAACAACATAAAATCAAGAACAATACCCATATCATTAGTTGACAGTACAATATATACAGTTAGCAATAAACAACAGAGAATAATAGCCATAATATCATAAAGTAGTGATTTGAGGAGATAATAATTAAATTACAAAAGATAATATCAGAACAATTAACATTATCAAAACAATTTAGATTTGTAGTGATTTAGGGAATTATAAATCAAAAAATTAATTAATAGCATAAAGTAGTGATTTTAGTAGATAATAATTAAATTACAAATGATAATATCAAAACAGTGACATTATAAAAAAAATTAAATTAGTAGTGATTTAGGGGATTATAAATTCAAAAAATTAATTAATAGCATAAAGTAGTGATTTTAGTAGATAATAATTAAATTACAAAGGATAATATCAAAACAATTGATATTATCAAAACAATTTATATTTGTAGTGATTTAGTGGATTATAAATTTAAAAAATTATTTTGGTATTAAAAAAGTAGTGATTTTAGGAGTTGATAATTAAATTATAAAGGATAGTATCAGAAAAGTTGATATTATCAAAACAGTATATATTTGTAGTGATATTTATGTGAGAGTATAAAGTAGTGATTTTATGAGATAATAATTAAGAAACGTTACTATAAAAATCGAGATACATAATTGAACTCGAAAATATATTGGCAAGATCAGCAAAGAGTTGTAAATCTAAGAGATCACCCAAAGGAATTTTTTGCTTTGGTGTACTCTGCCATCTAATTTATGTAAGATTCATGAGTGGACAATTTAACAATTTCTTGCAAAACATTATAGAAATTTTGTGAGAGAACAATTCACCAAGTTTTTTAAAATTAAACTTCAGACTGTATGCATCATTAAAGATCCATGATGGAAGACAAGGTACATTGAACTCACATATGGTGACGAAAAACTCATTGTAGAAGTATTAACCTAAAATAACAATAATGAACCAATTATCCAAACAATTTCACAAATCATGACACAATCAAAATAAAAATAAGGCTTACAAATAGAAGGTCACAGTAAGAATCAATTTCCTCTATTGGGTCTGAGGATTTGCTTTTGAATGCTCTGAATTGAACGAATCAGGATGCTCATTCGATGTCTAATTCGCCGATCCTGGAGAGGACGACATCCTTTGGGTCTGCTTCTTCTTCGATGTCTCTAGGGAATTTGCCGCAGAAATCGATGCGTCGAGAGAGGGTAGATGCCATATTTGAATCGTTGATTCCAGATTTAGGGGAATAAATTAAGGTTTGTTCAACCTCTTTTGTTATGTTAGTCGGACAATTTTGTTAAGGGTCTAAAGGAGCATTAAGTAGGTAGGACATGTGTTGAATTTTGAGGATGACAAATGTCAAACTATTGTGTCATGTACTGCGTTTTAGTATATTTAATAGATATATTTTTCTTTTTTTTATTTAAAATTTAGGTAAATTTAAATTTTAAAATATAAATTGACGTGAAATTCATAACATATCATTAGTTTCATTCTTAATTAATTGATTGAATACTATCATGTTACCATTGAAAATATATTTGAAAGTATATATTTTTTCTTAAAAGTAAATATTAATTTAATTTAACTTAGTTCGGAATTCCATTTATATTTTTATTTAGCTCTGGTGATTAAACAAATATTTATTGAATATCAATTTAAATCAAATTCTCGAGAGTTTTTTGATTTTCTTTTTGAAATCGATATTTTCATAAGAAAAATTTATATTTCTACCACGATCTCCTCACATAAATAATAAACAAGACCCACATTTATAAAAATAAAATTTTATGAAAATATCAATTTTTCTCTAATGGAAATAACAATAACTTTTTTTATTCATTAACAAAGGATGGATAAAAGCGAAAACGAAAATAGAGTATTTAAATAAAAAGAAGGGCTTGATAAGGGATCCGGTAAGCCCAGTAGTAGGGTCCAAAAGGGAACCCTAGTATAAAAATCCGTAGATGCTTAATCCAATCAAAGTTTATCCTTATAATAGTCTCAGCTGCTCCCCATAGCATCACCCAACACCACTGGAGGTCGGAGAAAAACTCCTCTTTGTTGAGAGAAAAATTGTCACCATGCCTGAGATCGAGAAGGTTGTCGAAGAACCTAAGATCGTGAAGGAGCTTGAGTTTTTTTTTTTCACTTTTTTTTCTTACCCCAAATGTTATAATCATTTGATTTGAATACTCACAAATTATCCTATGAATGTAAATTTACAGAAGGATGTACCAGTGGTAGAGGACGTGAAGGAGGAAGATGAACACGATGACGAGGTCGACTCTGATGACGACGACGACGACAAGGAAGACGACGCCCAAGGTCTCTCACTCTCTCTCTGCTTTATAGTGCTTATTGTTGTGTATAAGATATGTTTATCAATAACTTGTGAAATAGCGTTATATCTCTTGCTTTTTGGCTAACTATTTACTTGTATAGACTTCAATGTAAGATATTTTATGTTGTTAGCTGGTTGTTTCTTTATGCGCTAGGAATTTTACTTTGAACTGATGAGCTCTAATTGTTTATGCTTATGTACTGATAGGTATTTTTGATTTGCTCTTCACAGAATATCCTCCAGTACATGCATCTATAGTATAGATGTTATAATTGAATACTAGTTTAAGTGTTTTGGTAACTGAAATTTTCAAAAGCAGCATTCTTCTCTTTGAGCCTTTTTTTAAATTCATATTTTAAAACTTTATTTGTTGTCTTTCCTTGATTGTCATAAAAAAAGTAAACACATTCATTTTTGCATATACTCTTATTGGATTTCTCATTCCATTTTCTTAATTATCTTATTTTTGGAACATATCAGTACAACTATGCTGTGCACTCATGGTTTTTTTGGGTCATTGATTTTAGTTCTAACATTTAGAATTATAACTACATCCTTCATACACAGTCCATTACTCCATTCCCCCCAAAACAAGACTACTATACACTTGATATAAATCTTCCAAAGAACTTAATTTAGTCTTAAAATTGAGTGTCAAAACTCATCTGAAAATTATACCCAGCCCAACTGTGTCATATGAAACCTTAGTGTGTGTAAGAAAAAGTCAAAAAAGCGTATAGAACCTTAGTATATTGTGTTTATTCAACTCTTCATAGATCGGTTGATTCATTAGTTTGTTAAACCTAAAATTGTATTTTCTATATCCAGCAAAGGCTATATATAATTATCGAAGGATCTTCTTGTGACTATTTTGAGTTAAAACCGTTATATGCTGAAGTCAATTGGTACAATGTTTCACGTCTTATAGTCTATTAACTCGTGAAGCAGACAGGATTGATATTGTTCTTGAGACATTATTTAGTGGTTTGTTTTACATTGTTAATCTATTTCCGCTGGGATGGTACATGCATCTACTCGGTTTATGTGGTACATTTGGTGGTGACCTGTTGTGCACTTAATTTACTATGTCGTCTCTTGAATTATCTGAACTTGAGATATGAGGTTCAGGTGGGACTGAAAGTTCAAAACAGAGCAGAAGTGAGAAGAAGATTCGCAAAGCAATGTTGAAGCTTGGCATGAAACCTGTGACAGATGTTAGTAGGGTCACCATTAAGAGAACAAAGAATGTAAGTTTCTGTGTTACCTATGAATGTTGTTCATGTCTTTATTACAGTGGGAGTTATATACTAAATATTTCATGATGTAACAGATATTATTTTTCATCTCAAAACCTGATGTCTTCAAAAGCCCAAATTCTGATACTTATGTCATATTTGGAGAGGCTAAGATTGAAGATTTGAGCTCTCAGCTACAAACACAGGCTGCACAACAGTTCAGGATGCCAGACATGGGGTCTGGAATGACAAAGAAAGACCTTTCTGCTGTAACACAGGCTGATGAGGTAGATGAAGAGATTGATGAGACTGATGTAAATGCCCGTGACATTGAGTTGGTAATGACACAAGCAGGGGTGTCAAGAAGCAAGGCTGTCAAGGCTCTCAAAACCCACGAGGGAGACATAGTCAGTGCTATAATGGAACTCACCACCTAGGTAGGATATTAATCTTCCTTTGGAAGCATTATTTCTAGAAGATTGAGTTTTGGAATCAATGGTGATTATATTTCTTTTGTTACTTTGGCACATTCCCTGTTGGATTTAGCCTTAATTTTCCTGACGAATATGGATTTGCACTAATATTTTTGATACTGAAGTCTTGATGTGGTTATTTTTCTCCCATCACTTAACTATGGAATTCTTTTTACTGCCCTACAATTATTCACTGATGCAATGGATTTGATCTTTTGCTAATTGGTGCTAGCCTGTTTCACGAAGTTTGATTTATTCTTTGTTTATCTAAATTGAGTAATGCTAGGTCTCAAATTTATGGTTTGAAATGGTCTCAAATGGCATGACATTGACTGTTTTAATGATAATTTATGGCATAGACAATCAAATGAGATCTATTCAACTAATGTTATGGTGGCATAACATTTTTTGATACCAAAAATTTAGACTCCTAACAACACCCATCTAAATTAGAGTAATAACAATATTTAATACCATTATTCACTTGTAAATTTAAATTTACTCTCTCTTTGCCATTTTGTTGGGACATGCTTTAAAACTCATTTCAAGTAAAATTACATATTATATTTTAAATACGTTCCTTTTATTTATAATAATATCCTTTATTACATAATCCCTCCGTTCCACAATGACAATCCTAACATTAAAAGAAATTGGAATTTTTTTTCAGAACAAATTTTTTTGGCAAATAGACTCCATGATTTTGCTAGCGCCAAAAGACGGCCCTTTACCCCAATGAAGAAAAATAATTACCAGCAAAAGTAAAAGAATAAGTCTACGCGGACAGGGAAAATTGGACCGGTGCAATTTTTTTTTTTTAATGTGACTCTAAAAAAATGTATAGTATTTATTCCAACAGAAATTTTTACAAAATATGGTGTTTTAGGTGTAATTTGGATACATATACAAATACAGGGTTATACAGACTGTATAACCCTGTATTTGTATATGTATCCAAATTACACCTAAAATACCATATTTTGTAAAAATTTCTGTTCGAATAAATACTATACATTTTTTGAGAGTCACATTAAAAAAAAAAAAATTGGACCGGTCCAATTTTCCGGCGTAGACTTATTCCTTGTGGAAAGTTTAAAATCCCAAATAAAAAGAAAAGATTTACACAGGTGCGGTTTCGGTTTTTACTAGTAATCAAATTGAAATCGTTAATTTAGGTTTTTTAATGCACCTAAAACCGTCATATACACCGGAACCGTTGGTGCGGTTGATGCGATTTTTGGTACGGTTTCTGTTTCAATTTGATTCCTTACTAAGCTCTAATAAGTATGAGTTGTTAATTTGAAAAAGAGTTGTTTGGGAGGATCATGCTGGTGCCTGGTGCATTACTGCATATAGGGGTTAAATATTAATTCAGCAGATCCAAACAGAAAGTACAAAAATTGGGGATAAGAATCTTGATGGGCGAAGGAGAGACTTTTTCGGTTTTAATTTATTTTTGACAAATGCTGAAATGCAAGAGCTAGGACTAGTATACCAAGTTGAGTTTTGTTTTTTTTAAAAAAAAGAAAGAAAAAAAAGAGAGTAATACCTACCATTCTCCACAGCAAGGAAAATGCAACTCGGAACCGGTTAAATCCAGTGCTCTAGTCTTGGCTCAAATTCTTTAAAGCTTCTTGTTTAGTGAAATGGAAAACATAAATTAACAAAAAAGAAAATGGAAATCATACACAAAAATGGTCAGAATCCTGAAGAAACACCAAAATCAGCTCCCCTTGTGATTGTTGTATCCTCTTGTGCTTGTTCCTCTCTGATTTTTGTATCCTCTTGCTAGGAGTTATCATCAATAACCTAAACTGGGAACTTTTTGTATCATTGATGTCATGACAATATACACCTGTTTTGGTTTCTACATAAAACATAATGATCTGATTCTTTTGTATCCTGCATGCCCTGGTATATCGAATACACTACACAAGTATCCATGAACTATATAATATGCAGAGAAAAGCTTAGATGAATATCTCTGTCGCTGATCCTCCTTTCTACAGCCAGATGAATATTCCTCCCGCTACTCCTTTATATAACCAGATGAATATCCCGGTCCCTGAGCATGTCTATTTTCGTGGGAAGAGTGTCCCTGTCTTCAACAAAAAATGCTTCGCTGACCACTTGAATGAAGCCAAGGTGCCTTTTCGTTTTACATTTTAGAATCAATTTTTTTCTCTTGGAGCAACAATTCTTAATTTATGATATTGGGTTTTTTTTTTTGGATCATTGCATGTTCGGATATAGATTAATTTTGTTCTTGTATGCATTTTTTGATGACTAATTATTTTTATATTCTGCTGATGCAGATGCACTTGAATAATCATCCTGAGATTCAACTTAATGCCCTGGAGATGGGTAAATGCTGTTGTAGAATCTCTTTTTATATTTCATGATTAATTGGGGGTTAATTTTAGTAGGTCATGGTATTTCTTAGTTTCTCGCAAAAATTCGCTTGACTAATCGTGGTCCTCGTTTAGGATTACATCTTACCCCTTTATCATTTTATTCATTTTTCTTTCTTTTCTTTGCAGATTAAAATTCGGCTTCGAAGGATGAGAGATAACAAAGACAAATACTACAGCAGCAACAGGAGTTAATAGAAACACTACTATATATGAAAGAGTTTTGGTATTAAGTAGTAATATAATTAGTTTTGAGACGGTATATCCCAAGAGAGTAACCAAGTAGAAGTTATGTAATTTTGTTTTTGGTCTTTCATGCAACTATAGATATATATAATCAGTACAGTTAAATTCTTTGATGGGGATTTCTTTTTGTGATTGCTTGTTTAGTTCTTTTACGTAGAAAATGAAATGTTTGTATTAATTAACTTCCTGTGCATGTTTTCGCAAGCTACTTAGAATATATATACATACAATGCATGTTGAGTTATCCAATAACCAATATAGAGAAGAGTATAGAATTACAATAACCAGGTACCAGATGAAAACTATTTTTTAGTATTAATTATTCCCCTAGGTGAAAAAGGTTACAAAAGGGCTTCTTTTGCCCCTTTTACAGCAAACTACTCCAAATCCTTGTAAAGCGTCAGGAAGTGAGTTAAGGGCTGCTCGACATTGTTCATCTACTTCATGCGTCAAGGTCTATTAACAACTAAGTGACTGCATCATTAGGTGACAAGAAGTTTCTGCTACGCATCTTTTGCAAAAATTCCATTGCCTTATATTTTCTTGAAGAAAACCCTGAACGATGATATTAGATGTAATGGAGTTTGGTAAACAACCATTCTCTCCCATTTGCAAGAGAAATTCATTGGCCTAAGAAAGCACATCCCTTTCTTGCAGAGGCCATTGATCATAATGGTACACATTAGAACATCAGGCACAATACCATTCTTTGAAAATTCATTGAACTGTTTCCTTGCATCGTCCAGTTTGCCAGCCCAGCACATACCATCAATTAATTTGCTTGAAATCTCAATATTTGACGTAAGCTTAATGCTCTTGACAGAGTTATATACACCCATTGCCTTTTCAATGTGTCCGTTTTCCACAAAGTTGCATGTCATCAAATAATTTCTGTAGCAATGTGTTGTCAGGAACATTTTGTGGGCTTTGAAACCTGGTGATGCATTTCAAGATGGACATTCATAGCATCATCAATGGCCAAAACCTTAGAATTCCCATTAATCAACATATTGTAGCTAGTAGCATTGGGTTTAAGACCTCTATCTGAGCGAGTTGCAAGTATATTCATTAGGTTGTCTGCCTAACTAAATCATCAGTTCTAACAATCTCACAGCATCATCCAGTACTCTTCCTTTCTTCCGGTGAGATATTTTGTCTAAACCATTTTATTGAAAATACTACTGGTCTCCTTCAAGAAGTCCAACTGAATAAAACCATGAACACCCGTACAGTATTAATTGTCAAAGTGTATTTTAGAACAATCAAATTTAACAATATTAAATTAAATTAATTTCTATTGCCACATTCACGGTATTCACCTATCTGCAATCATATTAATAATGACAAACAAAAACTCACAAAACTCAGTACCCTTATATGCTGTACAAATATCAATTTAGTTTCCACACAAACTAAAATTTTCCTATGAAGAATAATGTGAGACCCAGATTTTATGAATAAATATTTAATTTTCTCGAAATAATTTTTTTAATATTATGGTGTGGATTTGATATAATGTTATAGTTGTGGGTAATATTTATAAATTTTGCAAAGTACGCAAGTTGTTATATAATATTCGATTGGTCGGGGAATATTCTTTTTGTCGGGGAATATCCGTACGACGGTACAATCATTGGTGGACCCCCCACAACGGAATTATTATCGGATTGAGAAAACGACAAAAATACTTTATAAAAATAACGGCAGAAATTTTACCGTTAACTGTTGAAACACCCGGTGTTAAAAATACAGTAATACGCGTGGTTGCATAGTAGTACACTGTATTGATTATTGAAGCTTACGTGAGAAGTCACTCAGTTATACTCAATTATTGCTACAGTAATTGCAGCATCATATCTCTCATATTATTGATTCGATTATTGTCATAGTATCATCTGCATAATATGTTATTTTATTAAATCAATAATTGAGACGACAAAGTTATTCATATTATTAAATTGCAATATTTACAATGTCTAGAAGTTCTGTCAAGAAGAGGTTTGGTCACCTAATTACGCGCCAATAGGGAGAAATCCTTATTGAAAAGCTTCCTCTTTCCTGGGAACGACCTGATTGATAAATATTGTGAGTTATAATATTAATGATGAATGTTATTAAAATTAAGGTTGTGTTCGGAGTTGAATTTGGAGACGCGGATGTGATATTTGAGTCCGGAACGATGAAATTAGTAAAAAATAGTCTATAAACACAAAATTTTCCAGAATTCACTATTTGTTCAAAAAGTCAACAGTTGACTTTTTCGGGAAAAGTCAAACTTCAAAATTTTAAAATTTATATTTTTGATAAAAATAGTTTCATTGTGTTGGAATTATTTATGTTAGTGAAAATCGATAATTATTTCGATAATAATTGATGTCTGGAGGTTATATTGACCAATCGGGTATTTAATCGGATAAATGAGCAATTAATTGCTATTATTTCACATGAGTATAACCATTTGTTCACATGTGTATACTATTGTTTCACATTCTTGTTACTATTAGAGGAGTTGATGCAAGATTGATAATACTTGCATGACTAAGTTAAAAAATGGAGGTATAGATGGATGTACTATACTGTAATTCGTATTTTCACATGTCTAGAACTATTGATTCACATAATTTACTATTGAATCACATTATTTACTATTATGGGAGTTGGTACAAGATTGATAATACTTTCATAACTAAATTAAAAATAAAGGAAAAGTTGAAGGTATTGTACTGTAATTTTTCGAGCCCCAAAACTTGAAATTATCGAAACTATATTTTTCTATAAATAGAAGCTCATTCTTCTTTCATTTCTCACCAATTCACAAAAGCTTTAGAGCGATTATTATAGAGAGAAATTATAGATAGAAAGAAGAAGAGAAATCTGCTACCTCACTATTCCAGTATCCAGCTTTTTCCAAGGTAGGGAATATTATTTGTTGTACCCGTAGGGAGTATTATTTTTTTCTTATCTATGAAGAGAACTTCTGTTATTCCATTCTTATTATTCTGTTGGAATAACCTGTATACGCGGGCTACCCTATACTTGGTGAAATTCTTCTGTTGTTCCATTCTTTATCATTCTGTTGGAACATCCTGTCTGTCCGTTCTACGCTGGACCTGGTTTCGTCTTTATTATTCTGTTGGAATATCCTGTCTGTGCGTTTTACGCCGGACCTGATTCCGTCTTTATTATTCTGTTGGAATATCCTGTCTGTGCGTTCTACGTCGGACCTGATTCCGTCTTTATTATTCTGTTGGAATATCATGTCTGTGCATTTTACGCCGGACCTGATTCCGTTATTTATTATTCTGTTGGAATAACCTGCCTGTGCGGTCTATCGCATGCCTGGTGATTTCTTTTGTTATTACATTCCTTATTATACTCAGTTGGTTAAAGTTTTGACTTCTATACTTCATGAAATTAGTGTAATATCCTTGATATTTGCGCTTCATCCAGTATCTTTTCATGGAAATATTCTTCTGAGCATTCTTGAATTTTACTCTACAAAGCAGTATCATGTTGACAATTTGGACGTTATTAGTTCCGGGATAAAATAATTTTTGAACTTGTTTTATTGAATTCTTATATCATTGTCATTATCCTCATGCTTATATTTTGTTAAAAATCATATGTGGCCTATAGTGCGTAGATGGGCTTGGTATGATTATGACCAGGGATTATCAGTGTAATCATGACCGTAATGTTACAAATGATGTGAAAAAAGTCATCATTGGCCCGTAGAGCATTGATGGACAGTTGTTGGCATGATCATGACCATTATTGAATACACAAATATTCTTGGCCCGTAGTGCATGGATAATTGTGGTCGTGATACTAAAGAATATCATTGGCCGTAGTGCAGGGGTGATTCGATGATGTGGATTATTTATTAAGCTGAGTCACAGCGATAAAAGTGATTAAAAACCTTTTAAATCATAAAAGATGGTAGATTTTATTCTCTATTTGACTCTTTTAATGGATTGCTTGTTCCGCTGCAGTTAAACTTGATGGTTGTTATATTGTATCAGTTTAACACTGTTGAAGGCTAATGATAATATATTCTGCATTATCTTAGTCATAATATTTTCTACTGGCTAGTTGAGCTCACCCTTTTATTTTTATTGTTCTCTTCAGGAAATGAGAACGTAGCAGGGACTAGTCGGGGAACGGAGTGACTGACCAGATGATAGCATTAGTAGTTCTCACTATTCAGTGAAATAGTGTGATAATAATTGTAATGAGGACTCCTTTTGAGTTTGAATAATCTCTAGTAGACAATATTTGTATTCAAACTCACAGCTTATGTTTTGTCGTATTGTACACGATAGTTGTATTATTAAGTTGTATTTGAATTCTGTACTATGTATCTGGTGACTCAAGATGGATGATGTATACCTAATTTTGGGGGCGTCACAAATAACCTACCAACACCTAAGACAAAAAATTAATACAAATTTTATTTTACATTGAATAGAGTAAATTACTTATTTAATTAAGAGTGAAAGATAAAATTTGATATTTTCAATCAAAAAGCCTCAATTAAAATATGACATTATATATATACATATATACATATACATATATGATCGATATATATATATATACAAAATTGATCAAGTCCGGACTCCCGTACGGGTGTTAAATCCGGATTATTTTTTTTGTTTTTTTTTAAAACAACTAAAAAAAAGTTTAATATTTTATGGAACTGAAATTTTTTTCATAATACAGTGTTTTGGGTGTGATTTGGATACACACAACAAAATATGTATGTATAGTCTGTACAGACTGTACATACATGTTTTGTTATATGTATCCAAATTACACCCAAAACACTGTATTATGTAAAAATTCAAGTTCCATAATTTTATTTTATTTTATAGTTGTTTTTTTAAAACAAAGCAAAAAAAAAAAGGTCAGAATTTGGTCCGGTCCGGGAGTCTGAACCTGATCCGGCCTCTATATATATAATAAAACGTAACAGAACTCATTTTTAATTTGGATGAGAAAACACAAGTACGGTTAAGATTCATTCTAATTGATTTGGGCGAAAAAGCACAAAAACGGTTCAAATTTATTATAATTTTAATTCAAAATAATAATAATTGTAATATAATAATAATAATAATAATAATAATAATAATAATAATAATAATAAGAATAACAATAATAATAATAATAATAATAATAATAATAATAATAATAATAATAATTATAATTATAATTATAATTATAATTATAATTATAATTATAATTATAATTATAATTATAATTATAATTATAATAATAATACTAATACTAATACTAATAATAGTAATAATTATAATAATAATAGTAGTAGTAATAGTAATAGTATTACTATTAATAGTAATAGTATTACTATTACTATTATTAATAATAGTAATAACAACAATAATAACAATAATAATTATAATTGTAGTGGTGTGGTGAATTATGATAATTGTTATTGATGATTGTAAGTTTTGTAAACAAGTTTATATTTTTTTGGATATCTATTTTTAAAAGAAAATTAATTATTGTGGTGGTGCGGTGAATTATGATATTTGTTATGACTGATTGTAAGTTATTTTAGATTGCAAAGAGTATTTAAATAATATAATATTTTTTAAACTTTAATTTAATTTTTCGTTACGCCGTAGCAGGGACAATTACTATTTACTAGTATATATTTAAGCTTCTTTGAGCCATAAGTATTATTGACACGCACCTTTAAGTTGGAGGGAAAATGTGACTTTTTCACTTCAACTCAAAAAATCGGTGGTTTAAATGTAGCTTTACTGACTACAAATGGTTAAGTGGAAAACCGCCCAAACTCCAGATGGTCATCTGAACTTAACCCAAATACATAAAATAGATAGAAATTAAGTAGGAATCTAGAAACTATTATTCTATTGTATCTCTTAGAATCCAATCCAAAAGTAATACAAATTGCTAGGTTCCACATGAAACTTGGACTCCCTACTAAGGGACGTCAAACTATATATATATATATATATATATATATGACTTTTGAGTGGTGGTTAAATATTATGAAATTTTGGGTTTCGAAACAGAAGTTTTGACTTGTTACTCTTTAAGAATTTTCACCTACCAGATGAATATCAAGAGTGTCCCTGTCTACAACGTCTGCAACAATAAGTGCTTCGATGACCACTTAAATGAAGCCAAGGTGCCTTGCTTCATTTTCTATTTCTGAATCAATTTTTATCCCTTCACAATTTATGATATTGGGTTGTTTTTTTGGATCATTGTATGCATTTTTTGATGACATGAAATGGAAGTAAATTAATTATTTTTATCTTTTGCTGATGCAGATGCACTTAAATAATTATCTTGAGATTCAACTTAGTGCCGTGGAGATGGGTAAATGTTGTTATTGAATCGGATTTTTTAGTTTCCCATTCAATGCTTTTAACATTTTATGTAATGCTTGCAGACATTCCAGACGCAATTAAAATTCCTCATATTTTAGAGACAACAAGATTCGCCCTTAAAAAAAGGTAAATTGGAGTGTTTGTTTGATATTTGATAACTAGCTGGGTCCCGTGCCTCCGGCACTGTATGGACAGTGAGATTTGTCTCAAACTTAGAACGACACAGATGATTTATTAAGTGAGCGGGAAATTCAAAATCATTATTAGATAGATTAGATAGATAGATGTATTTTATTAGATAGATGTATGGACGGTGGGATTTATCTCAAACTTTGGACGGTCCAGATGATTTATTGAGTGGGCGAGAAATTCAAAATCATTTGTATTTTATTAGATAGACTAGCTGGGTCCCGTGCCTCCGGCACTGTATGGACAATATGATTTTTCTCAAACTTTGAACGACCAAAATAATTTATCGAGTGAGCGGGAAATTTAAAGTCATTTGTATTTTATTAAATTATTATTAGATTATTAGATAGATAGATGTATTTTATTAGATAGATGTATGAACGGTGGGATTTATCTCAAACTTTGGACGGCCTAGATGATTTATTGAGTGAGCGGGAAATTCAAAATCATTTGTATTTTATTAGATAGACTAGCCGGGTCCCGTGCCTCCGGCACTGTATGGACAATATGATTTATCTCAAATTTTGAACGACCAAAATAATTTATTGAGTGAGCGGGAAATTTAAAGTCATTTGTATTTTATGAAATTATTATTAGATTATTAGATAGATAGATGTATTTTATTAGATAGATGTATGAACGGTGAGATTTATCTCAAACTTTGGACGGCCCAGATGATTTATTGAGTGAGCGGGAAATTCAAAATCATTTGTATTTTATTAGATAGATATGCTGAGAATCTGACTGATTTTGACTAGTGATATCAATTTTTTTTTTGTTTTGACATATCAAGTTGGCAACCTTGGATGTGTTAAAATGGCCAAGGTTGATTACTCAGTGTCAAAAGTTTTAGTTAACACCTTACACCCTTTATCATTTTACTCATTTTTCTTTTTTTCTTTGCAGATTAAAATTCGGCTTCAAAGAATACCCCCTAAAAGAGTTTCAGTATTAGGTAGTCATAGTCATAATATTATTAGTTTTAAGTAGACAGATATTAGCTAAGTTGGTAGTGTGGCAGCAGGAATAATTTTGTTTCATGCAACTATAAACAATTGTGATGGGATTTCTTTTTGTGATTGCTTGTTTACTTCTTAGATCTACCTCCATCATACTCAATCTAGCTTTTTATTATCCAATGCCAATCTAACCACAACCAAACAAGATCTAAATTTATTTATTTAAAGTAAACCTGAAACAGAATAATATTTAAATAAGGAAGGGGTAGTAGAGACAAGTTCAATTTTCTATACTAGATAAATCCATAAAATAACTTGAAACGCAGTAAATTAATTTATACAGACAGAATACTGAGATGTATGTGGGTGGGATGGAGTTGAAAAGCAGCAAGTTGGATATAATCTCCTAATATCACAAATATTCACTCTCAACAAGAGAATTATACTCCTCTTGGTTCTCAGTTTTGCCATGCCAAATCATCTTTCAGAACATGTTCCCAGTCTGATGAAGAGTTGTCATACCAGCCAGAGACACAGACTGAGCCTAAGGCAAGTTGATTCTGCAGCTTGTTTTTATAAGGTTGGATAGTTGGATCGTCTGTGACACCTACATGGAGCCCTTTTATAGTTTCATGCAGAGGATCGTCCCGATAAGGCCCAACCTTGTCTTCCTTATTCTGGCCACCACGATTTTGCAATCGAGATCCGACAGTCACATCAAAGCTTTTATTACCATTTTGGTTTCCAACAATTTGCCAATTGTTTCTCTTACCAGAAAATCCATCATCATCAACAACCTCCGGCAGCTGCTGCTTCTCTTCCACATTACTAGTTCTTGTATTGTTGCCCTGGGATTTTAGGATCTGGAATCTCGCCATGACTGAAGCTTCAACATCATCAACATGACTTGTTGGGCTTGAAATACAGGAATACTGAATAGATGTTTTTTGCCTTGGGCAATCATTAGCCTCAGGAGTCAACGCATGGGTAATGCTTAGGCCAGGATACACGTTAGAGCTAGGAAGTTTATCTACAGCCATCGAAGTTTCTGCAGCATTTCAAGTAAAAGAAAATTAGATAACAAATGTCGCAATAAGGTTTTAAAGGGACATATATCTAACCTTTTGCTTTGTCTGACCCGCAATTCTCCATCTGAATCTTCACACGATCAAAGCGGGCCTTGAAACCGATGGAACACAATTCAGCTTCTGCATCAAGCCACAGATTCTTGTACAACAGAGTTTCTGACGGTATTTCTTCCTCCAATTGGAAATTCTCTTCAAGGGCCTTCCTTATATCCTGCAAGAAATGATTAGAGATCAATTAAGTTTCTAGATTTTGAAATAAGAAGAAATCATCTGATTTTTCTTCGCTTCAATGAGAAACATTATGTTTCAGCATGATCATTATCTCCTTATCGGGGCATAAGAGAACCACTGAAAAGAAATACCTGGACCATATTATGATGTCTGCTTACATCTGCAGCATCCCTCGAAGAAGAAAAATCCAGATTTTTCTCAAATTCCTTACCAGATACATTACATTTCCTTTTCTGCTCAAGTCTACAGCACGAATCAAGCAGACCACGAGAAGTAGTACCTACTTTATTTAAGGCCTGGGGCTTTACCCCGCTGGCACCCTGTAGAAAGACGTAATCACAAACAGCATAAATGGCCATTCGCAAATGTACGTCAATCAGTAATAAATCAAGTGTTAATGTAATTAAAATAAAAATAGAAATTAAAGGATTTATCAAATCATAAGCATTGCATGAAGGAACAACTAAAGTCTAATTTATGTTATAAAGTAACCACCCCCTAAGAGAAGGCATAAGCATGAATACATGAAGCTGTATTTGGAAAAGAATGAACCTAGTCATTCATCCATTGCTAAAAACATTAATGAAGTGCAGACACAAGTGGCAGAAAATTTTGTGTGCATGTCCTATATTAGTACTTGAAAAAAAATTAGGATTAGTTGGATAATCAATGGTAGTTGTTCTTGCTAATTAACTGAAACAAAAAATTCCTTGCGAAATTGTGACAGAAATTCAAAAAATTACGGAGGCAACTACAAACTCCCTGTGCCCCTTATTAATAGTATAGATAAGAATATAGTTCATAGTAGATCGCAAAGAAAGACGAGGAGTTTGGTATCAGAATAATTAATATATTTAAAGCTTTTTTATCTGGTGGATATATGATAAGATAATTAAGCCCCGATATGTAACATTTAAACAGAATTAGAGAGACCAAAACATGACATATGATATACTCTCTGTCCCATAAAAGAAGTCCTAAGTACACATTTCACACAATTTTAAAAAAAAAGTAAAGGAAAGAGCATAAATAAGTTTTCCTTTTACCCACAATAAACCCCACATTAAAGATTCTCTCTTTTTCCTAAATTAGTGGTCCCTACTTGAAAACTTTTGAGGGTAGAACATAATTTATATAAAATTTTGAATTTGAATTATGCACTTTTAAACATCTTTTGTGAGACAATTTTTCTGTACTTCAGTCATCTTTTGTGAGATGGTGAGATTATTTCATTTTAGACCTCTTGACAACTCAAGAAGTTTGGTACTAGAATTATACTTTATTCGTCCCGTAACTATTGCAACTCTCCTTTTTGGGGAGTCTCAAGTCTCAACAAATTGCAAAACTTCCCTTTTGGAATTTTTTTTGGAAGTTCAATAACCAACTTAACCCAGTGTTGTTTAAGGCGCGCCTAGGAGCGAGGCCCATCCCAGCCCACATTGTATGCCTTGCCTCGCCTCACGTGAGGTGCCGCTCCTTCAACAAGGCAAACACGAGGCACGTGAGGCGTGGGCTTCATCGAAGTTGTTTAATATTTTTTTCCTAAGCAATCTAGACCATTAATTGCAGTGTCCTCCTCTAGGTAAGTATCTCTCTTCTCTTCTATTGTTTTTTTTAATTCTCGTCTCTTTACACAAAAAAAAGTAATTTTGTAAAATACTAAGGGATTTTCAAAAAAATTGGGTACTTTACTACACTACCATTCCGGTGTTTACTAACTTATTAAATATGAGTATATAACTTATATTCCCTCCGTCCCATAGTTATTGGCTGATTTTCCATTTTGAGATGTCCTAATATATAGACTTACTATTTATAAAATTTAGTTGGTTCATTGTTTTACTTTTATGCTCTTATAATAAATATTCAACCATTACTCTTTTTAGAAGAAACAACATTTAATGTCATTATTTTTATCACCGCATTTAATGTTGTTGTATTCTCTTTGGTTAAAGTTCTATGGTTATGGACTTTAATACGTCAATCAATGAAGTTGAGAGTTTCAATGTGATAAGTAAGGAGTAATTAACTTATTCATTAATTCCATATTAAGGGGTATATGTGGAAAATTTATGTAAAAAATTGTCACTTAAATTGATTTTCTTAAACTATGTGCCAAAAGAAATCAGCCTATAACTATGGGACGGAGGGAGTAAGTATTTAACTATGTACTTATATATAATGTAATAATGTAATTATGATATAATTATATCAGCTTATCACTATTCTACAAAGGTGGTCCTTAAACTTGTTATGGAAACTTTTTGAACATGCTTAGAAGTTTGTAATATTACTTTATGGTTGATAAATGTGATACATAAATGCTTAAATATTTGTGTATATATATTTTTAATTTATTTAAAAATATGTGTGCCTCACTTCGATGAGGTACACCTCGCGCCTAGGCCCCAAGGAGACCTTTGGGCCTCGCTCCTTAAATAACAATGGCTTAAACTTAAACATATAGTCATGTCACTATTATCACTTGAATATATATTGGTTCCCTCCACTTACTAACAGATTAGTGGTTCAGATTCATGGAGCACCCCCAACCTACCATTTTATAGAGATTACATATCAAATAAAAGCTTGAAATTTCTCAACTTTGTGCAAATAACTATGTTGCAATATTTGTCAGATGGAGAGAGTATCATAAATTATAATATTATTAATGCAGTGCATATATGATAAGATGGCTGAGCCGCAATATAACATTCAAACAGAATTGGAGTCCAAATATTTACCATATGAAGATTCGGTACCTCTTCAAGTATTTGAGAAATGGTTTCACTGGGGAACATTGATTCTTGTGACGGAGTCGATTGAACAATCTTCTTCGACAGACACACATCAATGTTCTTGATTGCATGCTCAAGAACCTTCAAATCTTGTTCCTTAAGCACACATGCATCATTTGAACAATGAACGAGAAGCAATTCTGAAATATTATGCATCGCATTAACCAGAATTTGTACATCCATTTTTGGACTTGATTCCATCCCATGTGGTTTCACAGCATCTTCTCCAGAAGATGGTGAACATAAAACATTTTCCACAGCATGTAATGGAACGCAACCATCTTCTGATGTATCACTGGTACTAATTCCCCAATCCACAACACCAGCCTGTAGGTCAAGCTTCCTTTTAGATGTAAATTTGGCCTCATTAGAACTCAGTTGCTTAGTATGAAAGTTTATGGAGCCAGACTTGCTCTTTGACCCATTGAGAAGATCATATTGTTTCATTGTGTTGTCAACATTTTCTAAAAATAGAACTCCGTCAATCCTGTTCAGTTCTACACTATCAGAATTTGCACTAGCAGCAGCACCTGCCTTGTCTTCTTTTGCTGGCAAATTGGCCGTGAAATTTCTCGTTACAGTAAGTGACGTACTATTATCTGTACAGAAACTCTCTTTCTGGAGGATAGTTTCACATACTTCACAAGAGAAGGTTTTTACAGAATCATTATAGGGAGGGCACATTTCAGTCCCTTGAAAATTTAAACCATCACATGCTTCTAATTTCTTCATAAGATTCTGCGGCGGCATGGCTTCTAAAGTTTCAAACGGAAAAGCATGAGACGCTGGAGCTCCTTTCCAGCATGGTGAATCCTCAGCTGGGTTGTGATGGTCTAAACTTTCTGATGAATTGGTAGTATGTTTCAAGGCTTCATTACTACCAACAGCCAAAGAGAAACTGTGTGGAACATTTATATCTGGAACTTGAGCACCAAATCTTGCTTTGATTGCATGACCCAAGGCATTCCTAGAAAGTAGTTTGTTTGACATCTCTTCTTTAGTTGACGATGATGCAAATTTGCGATAATCATTCCTGCCTACGTGAAAGCTGAGGTGGTTGGCATCCAAGCAACCTTCTTTGCCTTCAGAACTTGGGGGCAGATGAGGTTCCTTTTCTATTGAATGATTATGGCTACCAACATCCTTGGTCTTAACAGCTCCAACATTGCCAATATCCATACTTTTAGATGAAACTGTATCTGACGCAGAAGGTTTGGTTCCAAAAGCTGGGGGTCTAACGATAATTGTAGGAGAAGATTTAGTTACTGATATGCAACCATTAGTGCAAGAATCAAATAGTTGGAACCTTTTTTCGTATGCACTATAGGACTTTTGACAGTTGGAGGAAAATGTTGCCGTTTCTAGGGAGGGTGATTCCAGATGAGATTCTGTAAATATTGTACCACTTCCCAAGATAGGTTCTTTTGTGGATTCCATAGGATTAAACCCGAGATTTCGCACCAAAAAATTATCATCCAACTGCCCTTTGCTTAGAGATCCATTAAGATTTTCTCTTCCAAGAACATCATCGTACTTTCTGTGTGAAATAACAGGATTTTCTTCACATTTCCTCGAGCACTCAACATCAATGCCACCTGCATGATATTAAGAATAACAAAGAGAATTAGGACAATAATTGTGGAAACTGCTTCATAAGGTCCACATCGTGGGAACTACAAGTCTATAACTCTACATTGCCATTAAAAATAAAAAATAAAAAATAAAAAAAACAAAGAAATCAATTGCTTTTTTTCTTTTCATATTTGCACTATATTTATAAATGCGTCTTCGCGACATCTTAATAGTCAAACCAATCAAAAGGGTGACAATCTTTGCAGCACAGATTTAGTAACAAATAAGTAAAAAAGAAAATACAATTTAAGTACAAAGGAATAGTCCGCAGAAAAAATAATTACTTGAATCTCAAATGGAGATGTCCTTACTGTTGGTGAATTTCTTTTACACAATTCAGGAAAAGCTTGCCCCTTTGGAATTTTTCACAATTTTTCGTAAAGGTTAATTAGAAGGAATATAGGGGTAAGAAAAACAATAAGTGCATGACTTTGCAGAAGCTGAAATAAGAAAGCAGAAGACCAGGATAATAGGTCAGGAACATCCCATAATCTGAACAAAAATTAGAAAATCACCCTACACAGGAGAATGTGCGCCTGTCTACAAATCATATAGTTAACTCAAAGACAAATATTCACAAGTATGAACCTTCAACAAATGTTGGATAGGACAGTATTTATTTCAAATTCTATAAGTTACAAGGAGTGACCAAATATGATTTATAGAAGTGCCTAACCCCCCAAATGCCAATTCTGCTCAATGCATTTTGTTCTCTAGCAAAAGATAGTGTAAACCTATAGACAAAAACTTGAAAAAGACGAGGACATTAGCAAAATATGATTCACAGTCTGGCCTCAATTACCAGGTACCTTCAATAGAAATTAAAAGGAAAACTAGAGATACATAACATGAGAAGATGAAGTTTAACTTTGAACCTAACTCATTTTGCTTTGCTTGTAACATCACAGCCAGGAACAAGCATCACTTTGGAGTAGTAAGAGCAACTGAGTATAGGACCAGCGCACTAGATTATTGGTCAAAGAGCACTAACTAGACACAAATATTGGAAAGAAAAAAAAAACATATCTCAAACCAAAGAAACATACCAGCAAAAGGAGACCACAAATTCATAACACAAATATTACATCATCTAAATTACACAAGCAATAATCATTAGACCAAGAATCGCAAAAGCTTATACCATATAGCATAATTACTTCATTTCATACAAAGAAAAACAAACATACCTTGCTTCTTGTAATCCTTGTAAACAAGTGAACCAGAAAGATCGGCCTCTTCTAAGCGGAAACTACCGTCAGCTTCTGTCCTTTTACCCCGCTTCCCCTCTGCCAATCCATTCCAAAAGCCACCCCATGGTGGAGGAAACTCCACACCAGACAATCCTTGGGTGTAATCAACTTGAGATGATCCGACCATAGGGACAAGACCAGAAGTAGACAGCAGATCATAATTAGCTTCATTGACCCCCACCAAGGACGAATTATCATCAACCACCTGTGAGGCATATGGAGGATAGTATTGTTTGGGTGCACCAAGATATGACAATGGATTCGTGGAGTTTGACACACTAGGGTTTGCAGGAGCCCATTGGGTACTTGGTGGATTTATAGACTCTGAGCCCAAGTAACAATAATCATTTGCTGAAGGCAAAGAAGTGGTGCGTATAGAATCGACTTCTGAGTCAAATTTGGAAATGAAATCAGGTCTAGAAGCTGAAGGTTGAGGATATTGCCAATTGTGCAAAGAAGAAGTAAAGGGTACACCGTATGGTGGTGGCTCAGTGAAAATGGTAAGTGGGTTTGAATTGGATTTTGGGTTGGATCGATCTACTGTAAAAGGGGGAGCCAAAGGGGATAGATTGGACGACGAAGGTCCTCCATTACCCAAATACCCTAAACTCATCATCTCCTTGTGCATAAAACAATTGAGTCAACTGATCAAAACCCAGAAAAGTTCACATGGAATCAAATACTCCTAGTTAATAGAGTTATTATCAAGGCAAAAGAATCAAACACTTTGGATATAACAATCGAGAGCAGCATAATAATGAGCGCAAACATAAATTATATCATTTTCATAACGAATTTTACAATAAATACATGCAAGCTGAACGAGAAGCTAAAAAATTTATAGGTTTTAACAGAATGAACCATACCAGGGATAGCGAATGATCAGGAGGGACACAAAGGTAGCGCCAGTTCCTCTCTCTCCTCTTTCCTCTTTCCTCTTTCCTCTTTCCTCTTTCCTCTTCCAAATGCAAGTGATGGCGAGTTGTGTTGTAACTCGACTCACTACACCTTTTGGCTTTTTGTCATTTTTCTGGTAAAATTGCAGAAGTGCCCCTGCATTTTAACATAAATGCTTTGTGACTTGTTTCAGATATATATATAATTTTGTAATTTCAATTAGAAGGGCAACAAAGTCCGGGTCTGATCTAATAACATAATGAATTTTTTGTTTTATTTTTCTTATAATAGAAGGTAATAACAATGACACTATTCTCATCGTATCATATCATATCTTTAGTTGATGTGCCAAAAATTCCAATGACAAATTCAACAATAAATGGAATATATTCTAAAAGTGATTTTATATTATTTAATGAAAGACAAAAACTAAAGAATATATATTGTTAGTGGTAAAAGAATATGCAATATGTGTTTTATAACTCCGATCCAGAATATATAAATTTTATAAAAACAAATTTAAGCAATTTTTTAATAGAAGATTAAAAATTAAAAAAAGAAAAACCCATAAACGTAAAATACTTGGGGAAGAAAAAGAGAGAGGCTCTTGTTAAATAATGTCTACTTAAGATTAATGACTTTCAGTTTTGAATTAAGGCCTCCATTATGGAGGGATATTACTTATTAGTACTTACAACTATAATAAATTACATAATCAATCTCAACAATTTCTCATAATAATAATAATAATAATAATAATAATTTAACTCACAATCTATGGGTACAAGAATCAAACCATGGACCTAGCTAAAGGTCAGGTGATTTCAGTCTCGACCATCAGGCTAAAACATCATTAATGCTTCCATTCCATACTCAGGGGTGTTTGATAAAAACTGAAATCTGAATCTGAATGAAAAAAGTTGTTTGATAATTGACATGTCTGAAACATCTGAACGACAAAATTTTATTATTTTACCCCTCTAAAAAAATTCAAAATTGTTGTAAATTTATTTAATATTACTTAATATAATAGTTAATATTTTTTTAATTTTTTTTACTTCATTCGGCTGCTCATTCAGTTCAAAAAATCTGACTTAGTCATTCAGCTCGTCTATCTTACTGAATCAGCCATTCAGACCAAAACAAACGCACTGACCGATTCAACCATTCAGATTCAGCTCCATTCAGCTCTAAACAAACACTCCCTAAATGTGTTTATTTGATCAATAATATTATATTTTGATGACAATAGATTTGATACAAAACGACGGATACGAACATTTTTTCCACTAATTATAATCTGACACATAATTTTGTATTCACTTTTTTGGGGGCTATCTTTTGTTGTAGTATTACTCATGTTTTAGTCATCAAAAAATAATTACAAAATGTTGTGTAGTGTTGTAATTATTTATAACTATTGAACTTACTCATATATGATAAAACATTAATTAATTATAATTTGACACATCATTTTATAACAACTTGTTTGTAATTAGTTTTTGTCACTTGATCGATTTGACTTTGAAAGTCCAAATATAATATGTGACGGAAGTAGTAACATTTATATTCATACTTTGTTGAAAAATCCTATTTTTATTATTTGATCAAAATGTCTTAATTGGATGCAAGGGATTATTTGTATTTTGAGCATTAATTTTTTGGCTTAAATATAAATTACTACCTTAAACTAAGGTCATATTCCACTTCAGTGATCCACCTTTTAATTTTGTTAATTAGATGATTGAACTATTAATTTTTTCACTTCCATTCAATTGGGTCTGTCACATCAGAAATTGCTGACGTGACCGTTCGGGTGGGTCATAGTTGAGCTGATGTGTAATAAAAAAAGAATATTTTAATTTTTGATTAAACATTTATTATACATTAAGGGACAAAATTGTCAAACCACATTATATTAAATATTAATACTAATAAAAAATGTGAGAAATAGATGGGTTTCTTCGATCAACAAATGCTGTAAGACAGGGAGGAGAGAGGTAAATCCGCAATTTGGGTCCAAATCCTGTAAGAGAGGAGGATCAACAAATCCGCTCAATCAAACACTTCGATCAACAAATCCTCAGGTTTCTTCTTCCCTTTCCCACTGAAAACATCACCAACGCGGCTACTCACAACAGAAGACACCATTGAATTAGATTGCATTTCGTTGTTATCCCGTGTAAAATTAACGGATTCATTCAAAACAATTATATCAGCAGTAATAAGAATGGAATCATTATTAAATCAACAGGCGGCAATCGTACCCACCCACTTCAAAGTACTTGCTCCACAAAGCCCTAGTGTAAGACCCCGACTTTTTAATGAATAAAAATCGAATTTTCTTTATTTATTATTGTGAATAATAAAGTATTAATTTGATATAATACTTTGGTTATGGGTGAAATGTGCAAATTTTACAAAATAAACAAGTGGTAAAAAAATATTCATTGTGTCGGGGAATATTCGTTTGGTCGTGGAATATTCTTTCTGTCGGGGAATATTCGTACGACGGCACAACCATTTGTAGGCCCCATAACGGATAACTGTCGGATGAAAAAAATAACAAAGTTTGGGTTGTTATAAATAACGGCGTAATTGTTACTGTTAAGACTGTTGGAATACTCGGTGGTTAAAATACAGTAATACGCGTGGTTGCACAGTAGCACACGGTATTGCACAGTATTGTTGAATTATTGATCCTTACGTAAGAAGGCACTACTCTATAATTGTTACAGTAATTACTGTTCAATATTTTATTTTATTGATTAAATAATTGCTACATTGATACTTTATATTATTGTTGTTCAATAATTGTCACTGCACGGTATTTTCTATTATCAGATCAATAATTCATATTATTTGGAATAATATTATTAGATACCATTATTGACAATGTCTAGAAAGTTCTGTCAATGAGAGGTTTGGTCACCTAATTGCGCGCCAGTAAGGAGAAATCCTTATCGGAAAGCTCCCTCTTTCCTGGGAACGGTCTGGTTGTCATAATTGTGATTCTGTAATATTATTTGTGAATAATTAATTATTAATTTATATGATAATGAAATATTTATTTGATGTGAATATAAATGATGGGTTTATTTATGTGGTTATAAATGAAGGAGTTAATGTTGAAGTGTTTTATCAGTATTTTGTCAGATTAGAGATATTAAAAGATCAAATCAGTGTTCTTACAGCTTCATTGTGTGAGTTATAATTTTTAAACTGACCGTTGGATCGTTGTTATTTTTGGATATGTTATACATATATAAGTTGAGTATATGTTCACAAATTTTGAACCGTTAAAAATGAACGAATGATTTGTTATGAATTTTAAGAGGTGACTGATTCGAAAATTAGGTTATAAATAATTTTGGTGGAAAATTCTAGAATTGGTGAGCCCCACTTTTGGTTGGTGAGAAATGTGCTCAATTGGATTTTCAAATGTGGTGGGTGAGAATAGTAGCAGGTAAAGCCATCAGGTTGCAGGTTAAGTCTGCTTCGGCATGCTAATATTTTCCTATAAATAGAGGGCTAAGTTAAAATTGAAAATCACACCAGAATTCATAAGTTTTCTCTCTTTCTCTCTCTATATTATCGAGCGTATTCTTGTGAGTATTTTGATACTTTGAGTGTTGCTATACGGTGCAAGTTCCTTCAGCACTATATCCAGTATTCTAGTCAGAAGTATTATCTTTGCAAGGTAAGGGATGTTATTTTCTTCATATATGATATTATTTCTTCAATATCATTATGCCGAAGTATTGATCTGAATTTTTATCAAATTTAGAATTTTTTGTGTTGGAGTTACTATTCACGTATATGGTACTATTCACGTATATGGCACTATTTACGAATACGACACTATTCACCGAAAAATGAAATTTTCTTCTTTTTGTCCAAAATGTCTATTATGGTTACTATATTTGATTTTATCCATGTTTTGATCTTTATTCTTGAATTTTGCTTCAAAATTGGTTATTATGGAGTATTATTGATCTTGGATAAACTGTAATACGAATCTCTAATATTTTTTATTTTGTTTCACTGGGTTCGTTTTCTTTAATATATTTTTCATCATCCTCAGTCCTAAATGATGATATTACTGAATATTTTTGGCCTGTAGTGCAAAGATGAATGATTAACTGATGAATATCTTTGGCCTGTAGTGCAAAGATGAATGATTATCTAATGAATATCTTTGGCCCGTAATGCAAAGATGAACAGGTGTTGAGATGAACATGACCAACTCGTGATACAAATGAATATCTTTGGCCCGCGGTGTAAATATGAATATTTGATTAAAAATGTGTATTGATTGATGTTACAGGGATAAAATATTGATGATGGACTTTTAAATTCATAGAAGATAGTAGAATTCTTTCTCTACTTTACTCTTCTAATGGATTGCTTATTCCGCTGCAGTTGTTGATCTAAAACTTGTTGTCTATTATATTTTATCAGATTTTTTCCTGTTGAAGACTAATGATAATTTGTTGTATATTATCTTAGTCATAATATTTCTTACTGGGCTAGTTGAGCTCACCCTTTCTTTCATTGTTCTCTTCAGGAAATGAGAATATAGTTGGGACTAGTCGGAGAATGGATTGACGGTCCAGATGGTTGCATTAGTAGTACTCACTATTGTGTCAAATAGCGTATCAATAATTATAATTAGGACCCCTTTTGAGTTTTTATACTGTCTATTAGACAATAGTTGTATTCAAACTCACAGTATATGTGTTGTCGTATTTTACACGACAATTGTATTACTGAAGTTTTATTTATTTTTGTACCATGTATTTGGCGACTCATAATGGGTTGGATGGAATGGACCTATTTTGGGGGCGTCACACCTAGCTTTAACCATACGGAAATTGGCGATGCTCCATTTACAAACTGTCGTGTACTCCCCGCCACCGTGGGATCCTCCGACACCGGAGATGGTTTTTTCGACACCGTGGTGGATGCTCTGATCACTTGTGCGGATGGCTGTGATTGGTCAAAAATTATGGATGATGATGAGGAGCTAGCCACGGTCGAACTCAGCTAGCCACGTTTTGTTGCCGAAAGAGCTGTTTAAGGCTGCTCCGTCGCTGACTCCGGCTCCGGCATCTACCAGATCTTTCATGGCTTGGGTAAAGTGAAGATGAAGACGATGATGATTTGTTAGGGTTAGAGTTAGAATATGGATCATTGATGAAGAATAAGATCTGGATTTGGATAATATAGAGATATCACCAGTTTCAGATATATCACAGAATAAGATCTGCGTTTCGAGCCATGGAGATATTCTCTACCAGATCTGGAGTAATATATATTGATTCTGAATATCTCCAGAAACGAAGGGAGTAATATAGACGATGATGATGATTATTTTTACAGTTGATTCAATTAGAAAAAAAGGAAAATGATTTGAATTTATGTTTGTTGTTTTTATTTAGTTTTAACGTTTGATATAAAAGTGATTTGACCAATTTACCCTTAATGTAAACTAAATATGTAAATAGATATTAAATTATATTTTTTTTTATTTACACATAAGCTTATGTATGCCTACTCAGATAGTCACGTCAGCGATTTCTGACATGGCTGCTCAATTTGTTGCAATTGAAAAAAATTGATAGTTCAATCACCTAATTGACAAAATTGAAAGGTGGATCACCGAAGTGGAATATGGCCTATAGTTTAGGGTACTAATTCATATTTAAGCCTAATTTTTTTGGGCAATTTTGGGTGCCAACCAGAGCTTTAACTTTATTTACGAGTTGATATGAAAAATACGAAAGTGGTTAGTATAAAGTTTATTTTGGAGTAAGTTAGTCAATTGACTAATAGAATACTAACATGCAGACGAGGTTGTATGTGTGTCAGTATTCTATTGGCCAATTGATCAACTTACCAAAAAAAAACTTCATGCTAATTGGATCTGAAAAATATAAACTTCTATGGACATCTCAGTGATAAGTTGAGTTTGGGAGTGGTTAGTATGAAGTTTATTTTGAGGTAAGTTGGTAAATTGACCAATAGAATACTGACACGCAGGCGAGGTTGTATATATGTCAGTATTCTATTGGTCAATTGACCAACTTACAAAAAAAATAACTTCATGCTAACCGGATCCGTTGAACTGCAATTAATGATCATTACTAAATTATAATTCTTCCCCTCTAAAAATAACTTTAATTATTTGAAGTCGGTTAAAACATGATTTTTAAATTTACAATTAATATAATTTATTTAAATCTTGAAAAGTAGTTGTATATTTAGAATTGTATTGATTGAAATTAGAATTTCATATTAATTTAAATTTAGGAAATTGATATTTCCACATGAAAATCGTCGTCGTAGATTCTATAGAACAATTTTTACCGTCGTTATACATCTATAACGACACTTTTTATGTGGAAATATCAAAAAAAATCATGTAAAACTATTAATTTTCTAAATTTAGTGCATTCTCTCCGACTAAGTATTTGCATTAAAGTTTTATTTATCTTGGAACAAGTTGAATATATTATACTATGGGTTGTGAGTAGCCTAAAAAACATGTAGGCCATAGACCATAAATGGGGAAAAAGACAATGAAATTCCCCATAGCCATGAATATGATTAGTGGGGGTTCACTTATTAATTCTTATTATTTTTTTTAAAAAATAAAATATATTTCTAATACAATATTGACGACAATAAAAATAATTTATGTTGTCAACTACTTCATATTAAAATTTAATAGTAATGATGTAATACTAAAAATGATAACAAAAAATAATATGACAAATTAAGAAACTTGTGTCAATTCGTAATTTTAAAATAAAAAATAAATTTAAACCCTCAGAGTTACTCTACGTTCAAATATTAGACCTGTTCGGACCAAACAGGGACCAAGTAGCGTGCTATGTTGGCTGTTGCCTGTTGGTACCATAATAAAACATTGCAAGTCTTAGACCATTCACAACAGTATTTTTATTTTTATCTATATTTTGTAGTGTTATTGGGTCATTCTGTTAGATAGGGATTCAATTTTTTCAGTATGTACCCAATAGGTTTCTTATATTGATTCCTTAAATTTTAAAATTTTAAATTTAAAATTAAAATTTAAAAGTTAAAATTTGAAAATTCCAACAGTTAAATAATATTTTGAACGTTGTAACTATTTTTTATTTAAAAGTAATTGTTGTTTAAATTTAAAAATTACAATTATTTTAATTTAAAAATAGATATTGCTAGAAATTAAAATGTGCAACGATCGTTATGTGTTTATGAGAACTTTATTTTAATTATAAAATAATAAAATTTATAATTATTAGTAATATTTTTTACAAAGAATGATCAAAATCAAAATTTGACTGATTTTTAATTTTTTTTATAGTTCTCTTTCTTCTTTAAATCCTTTGTTTAAAAAAATAAAAATGAGTGAATTTGATAGGCATACCCAAATAAGTAATTAAGTGAGATAAGATCCTTTAACCAACATAAAATTGTAATAAATAGGGTGTGAAATGTCATTTTACATAAATAAAGAACGCTCTTTTGATTCCCTCATCCTGAGGAGTCAAATCATATATAGGGATTAAAATAGAGAATTATATAAGGATAAAGAGACTGTTGGATATTGATTTATTGATATATTCTTCAAATGTGGGGATAGAGAGTCTATTGAGGAAACTGTTGTGAATGCTCTTAGACTTCTCCTTAGTCCTCACCTTGTCTTACCATTTTGACATGTATTTTTGATATTTTCATATATTTCTCTCTATAAATGGGTCACAACTGAAGATGGTTTGTTTCTTTCAATTGGGCAGTGATAATTGAGTTTGTGTTCTCGGATATATATTACTCAAATTATATATTATTAACAATTGAAATAATCATACATCGTCGATCAATCTAATATCAAAGCTTAATTCTTAAATCATACTACATCTATCTAATGGAATGTGCAACACTTTTTTTCTTTCTTTCTTGGGTAACAAAATTAAGTTCTACAACATAAAAATGGAGATCGAGAAGAATGGTACTTAAGTTTGAAGGTGTACAAAACTGTGACTAATTATTATATACTCCTAATTTACATGGATGGATCATTAATTCATATATATATATATATATATATATATATATGTATAAAGTATAATAATTGTGGTTAATTCTCATAATCAACTCAAATCGACTTAATTACTTTTGATTGGTGAAATGATGGAATGGCAAAATTGTCACTAACACAAGTATAAGACAATCATATTAGTTGTGATTGCCACAACCATCAGTATTCTGTATATAAATCAATAACTTATTTTTAAAATTATTGTCAATATAAATGAAATGAAATGAAAGTTATATATAGAGAATATATATATATATATATATATATATATATATATATATATATATATATATATATATATATAAATTAAAGCCTGAATAAATGAAATGAATAATTAATTTTGTGAAATATAGTATATGAAATGAAAGCAATTAATTAACTTGGGGCAAAACAAGCAAGATGGGGAGAATCGTAGGTGATCAGAAGTAAACAAGAAAATGAGCATCGACCGTGAGTGAGGAATAAGCATTCATTCTGAGAGAAGACGTCGTCGACAGAACAGGAACAGGAACAGGAACACGCCTTGACAGGAAAATCCCCCGTCTCAACATTGCCATCACCACCCTGTATTCTTCCAACAGCTCCACCACCATCCCCAACCTTATCATGATCTCTCTCTCCTCTTATCCTCTCTCTCCAAATAAATATATGTCGTCTAGTATATATATAATTATGTTATGTGCAATATTTATCTATGTATTTCTCTCCCTCTCTTTCTATATATAGATGGATGAGTTCACTTTATATATATATATATATATATATATAGGGAGCCCTTCCATAGCAACCGGTTGCTGTGAGTACTGTGCAACACCCTCTTTTTGTACCGTTGATCAACTTATTGGAAGGCTAAGATTGGGATATATTAATACCAAACCGTGAGAAGCTCTGCCGGTTTCTATTTAAATAAGAGGGACCCACATTTTAACACATTGTCAGTCTAGTTAAACAAAATGAATATTTAATATTAAAATATTTCGACCGGTACAAGTTGTACCGGCCTATTCTTTTTTTTTATGCATTGATGCTTTATCAGTTTTTAATCAAATACAAAGAGATTGCACATAATATTAAAATATTAAAATATTTAAAAATATTCCGGCCGGTACAAGTTGTACCGGCCTACTCATTTTTTTTAACACATTCATGTTTTCTCACTTTTTAATCAAATATAAAGATATTGCACAAAATTTATTTTAACTTACAAATATAATGTTAAAAATAAATATTAGTAATATAAAAATAAAAATAATTATATTATAAATAAATAAATATATAAATATAAATATTATTTTTAATATTAATATATTAAAAATAAATATAATAAATATATAATTATGCAAGATATATAATTATATTATTAATAATTATGCAAAATGTAATAAAATATTTAAAAATATTCCGGCCGGTACAAGTTGTACCGGCCAACTCTTTTTTTTTTTTTGACAGTGGAAATCTAGTTATTGATGGAAGAGTAGAGGAGACACTAATGGGTTTACTGGCCGTGAACCAGAGAGACATGGATGATGGGTTTGTGTTAAAAAAAAAAAAAGAGTAGGCCGGTACAACTTGTACCGGCCGGAATATTTTTAAATATTTTATTACATCTTGCATAATTATTAATAATATAATTATATATCTTGCATAATTATTAATAATATATATATATATGCAATAAATAAATTAAGTAATCAATAGACGAAGGCATGAACTGGTTGTTGGGAAAACTAATTCAAATGGGGAAGGAAGGGGATGCGAGTTGGTTAAGTGTCGTTGTAAATGGTTAATGCCAAATTTACGCTCTTTTATTATTCACATGGAGTATAATAGTAACAAGTCTAAGTTGTTAAATTAAAATATTTTTAGAGGGGAGTCAAAATATAATCCTTGGAGATTCTAGGATGGGGTTATATGACCCCGACCCCCTTAGTTCCGCCTCTGAGTCAATTTGTAAATTGTGTGAAATAAAATAAAAATATATTTAAAGTTGTAGGGATAAAAGAATAATTTTTTTTAATAAAAAATAATTAAAAAATGTAAAGCGTGACACAATTACACTATAATATACACAAATGATGGATATATATGACTAATGAAATAATGATGCCGACTTTGTTTGTAGTCCTTGTGCAAATAATTTCTCAACTTTTACTTGTACTAACTTCTACCAAATTAATAATGATTTTTCCATACATAAAATTAAGTTGTATGATGCTGTTCGATAAGTTATTTGAAAAGTATATTTATTTTGATTAAAATATATAAATTTAATATTATATTTAAAAACTTAATAAGTTATTAGGTTGAGATTTTATCTTTGTGAAAATTCATGAAAATATTAGTAAAAAAAATTTGGCGTGACATTAATTCTTGGAATTTAAGAAAACTAAAATATTATAGTAAGAGAAATCAAAAGTTTATTAATCTCTAATAAAAATATAAGTAATCATTAATTTTGTTTATATAATTATACAAATATGAAAAGTATAATTAAATAATTATTGTTGAAGCATCCATATTAAAACCAAATGATACTAAATAGAAAAATCTCTTTGATATTTAATTAATTTTTATGTCAAATTTAATCGACATGAGACTCTAATCCAATATATCCTTGCTTATCATTTTCTTTTGAAAACTAACGGCCTCCTTGCCAACCTTTATAACATGGACTTCTTAGTTCTCGACAGCGTTGCATATTGTCAATTGGGCAATCACCCATTACTATTATTAATTATTAATAATTAATACGGGAGGAGAGCTTTAATTTGGCGGCAAAAATGTCACACCATGCAGTTAAAATAATAATAATTGATATATATATATATATATATATATATATATATATATATATATATATATACTCATCCACTCATGACTCACGAATTTTTTTAAAAGTCGGGTAAAAAATAAAATACTTATATTACAAATAATTATCTCCTCCCACCTGGCCACCCACATGTTAATGCAATTATAGGGGTAAGAAAGTAATTGTACACGTCATGGATAAGATAGCTATATATATACATACTAGCTGGGTCCCGTGCCTCCGGCACTGTATGGACAATATGATTTATCTCAAACTTTGAACGACCAAAATAATTTATTGAGTGAGCGGGAAATTTAAAATCATTTGTATTTTATTAAATTATTATTAGATTATTAGATAGATAGATGTATTTTATTAGATAGATAGATAGATGTATGAACGGTGGGATTTATCTCAAACTTTGGACGACCCAGATGATTTATTGAGTGAACGGAAAATTCAAAATTATTTGTATTTTATTAATTTAAAATCATTTGTATTTTATTAAATTATTATTAGATTATTAGATAGATAGATGTATTTTATTAGATAGATAGATAGATGTATGAACGGTGGGATTTATCTCAAACTTTGGACGGCCCAGATGATTTATTGAGTGAGCGAGAAATTCAAAATCATTTGTATCTTATTAGATAGATATATATAATTTGTTTTTCTGTCAGTTCATTTCTTTTTGTCACATGTAGCTGAAAAGAATGCTCAGACTAAAAGAGGTTTTACACACGACGTGTGACCCCATTCCATTATACACACTACATTATTGCGTTGCGTTGCGTTGCGTACTCCGTTAGACTTTTTAATGAATATTCTTCGATCCCCGTCTTAAAATTAAATATATATATATATATATATATGTTAATTTTAAATTAAATTTTTTTAATAATCATTAAGTAATATATATAGAACAGACTGAGCATGTAATTTTGAGCTAAAATTATTGAAAGTCATAGTTAGCGAATAAAGTAGAGGTAAAAGCTAAATAAATAAATGTATCATGAATTTCAATTGACGGCTATCTTTAATAGTCAATAATCAATGGTTACCAAACGCAAAATATAAAAATTTATCTCAAAATTAATTACTCCATATCCTTTCAGATTAATTATTTCTTATTACTACTTGTCACGGAAAAAGAATTCTTATACCTTCAAATTTCTATCTATTGTAGGCTTCAATTATAGCCTAGGTGGTTAATTTATAACACATTGCATTTCCTATGAATTTAATTTTCAAATTGCATGTGCAATAGAAAGTTAATTTATGCTTAAGAGAGTGTGTGTGTGTGTATATAATTATTTAAAATTAACACATGTTTGACTGAATGCAGGTACCTAATTAGAAGCCGCTTGCTTGAACACTTGTATTACGTTATTAGCCTAACATTACCTAACATGGGTTCGTATCACATCATATATACTTATTATTTCCTTCTCCCCAAGAAAGTCAATGGAGCTGAATATTAGTATATTCTGATTAGGGTAAAGTTGATATTAATTTTATTCTTAGTAAATTTTATAATTTGTTATTGTATTGATTATAGAAAATATTGTATTTATAATTTTTTATTGTATTGGTTAATGTGATATTTACTATACTCAAAATAAAAATTTATATGAACTTACTATGGTGAAATTGGTGTCAAATTCACCCTAATTGAATCCGTATTACTCTCTTTAATTCACAAAAAGAATTTCATGATTTGCACGTGTTAAATATATATTTTTATGCCAAGAACGTCATCCCAAAAAATAACAAAGTATATATTGTTAGCGTGGTAATATACGTGGTAATTAAGATGATGAAATTATATATGTTGATAAATTTAAGGAAATAATTTCATTTTATACTAGTACTAGCTGTACCCGTCCGTGCTTCCGACACTATTTACTTTCGGACGATGAGATTTATCCTAAACTTTGGACGATCCTGATGATTTTTGGGTTGAGCGCGCGGGAAATTCAAGTTGTGTTTTGTTATATAGATAAGATATATTTTGATATATTTACATGCATGTTTACATATATATTTTGATAGATTTGATATATTCACATGCACATTACCGATTTTGATATATTGTGATATTTTGTGAAATCAAATACATCAAAATATATTGATATATTTGATTTTACAATATATCAAAATATCACAATATATTTGATATATTGTGAAATCAAATATATCAAAATTGTGATATTTTGATATATTATTTACAAATATATCAAAAATATATCAAATATATCAAATCTGGAATCCATTGGAGAGACTTATCCTTCACAATATATCAATATACTAGATGTACCCGTCCGTGCCTCCGGCACTATTTAATTTTGGACGATGAGATTTATCCCAAACTTTGGACGGCTCTGATAATTTTTGAGTTGAGCGGGAAATTTAAGTTGTGTTTTGTTATATAGATAAAGATAGTATCTATTAATTAATTAGTGGACTCATTTGTGAAATAAGAAAATTTGACGAATGAGACTTTTTTTGTAAAACCCAAGAAGGGATAACTTCTGTTGGAGTGTGATTATTTGGGTATAGCTAAGGTGTAACTCAATTTATTTAATAGGCTAAATTTGGTGTTGACCCATAAGATATTTATTTTGACAAGGATAGAGTCCTTATTAAGATATGATTGTATTTCAGGATTGTATTTCTTTATTTGGAGGGATAATGAATCCTTCTCCTAGTTAGATGCAGGTGGAGGTTACTTCTATATATATCTACAAGCTAGGGTTTGAAAGGACAAAAAAGAACACAATATGATAGGGCACAAGAGATACAACACAAATACACAACTTGTACTCCCAATATTTTTATAGTGGATTTCTCTTTCTCCGTGGTTTTTCCCCAATTGAGTTTTCACGTAAATTAATCTTGTACATGTTCATACTTTATATTTCTTTCACTACAAGAAAATCGCCTATTTCCGACTGACATATCCTCGACGGATTAAATTCGGTTGAAACAGGATTATGTCAGAGGGAATAATGTGTCGGATATAAGTCCCTCGGAAATACATTAATTAGGACGGAATTCAGTCGAACTTAGTCCTCCCCAGTTGGCGCCAAGTTAGACGCCACCGCGAAAAGTAATTTCGAAGAAAAAACATTAATTTCGAGAGACTTTTCATCGAACTTAAAGTATTTCCGAGAGACATATGTCCGACGGACATTCCGTCGGAGATAAAAATAAAAACCTTTCACCTTCTGCCTTTTCATTTCAGACGCTCGTTTTATTTCTCTCTCTCACTCCTCCTCGATCTCATCCTCACCGCCCCCACCCTCTCTCATTCTCTCAGTCTCAGTCGATCTCCTTCTCTCTCTCATCCTCCCCAGCCCACCCATCCAGTCACCGCCGGTCCCCAGTGTGCCACCCCTTTTCCCCTGTCACCGTACGTTCGCCTCTCTCTTTCTCTCTCTCTCTTCACCACTATCTGCACTTAGCCCCACTGCCGGCAACCCTTCCACACAGCGCCACTGCCGGCGACCCTCCCTTACGCAGTCGACGACGACGACGCGTTTTGGCCGGGTTGGACTCTACTTTCTCCTTCTCATCCTTTAACCGGTTTTCAAACTAGCTAAGGCCTAAAGTTAGTAATGGTTTATTTGTATAATTAGGTATAATTTTCTGCCCAATATTGTGCATATTACACTGAAATTGGTACTATAAATATATATATATTGATGATAATTACTGCTACTATATATATTTCGGATTCATTGCTAAAATTGGGACTTAAGTGTTCTGCCGAAATGGGTTATTTGTGTTCTGCCGAATATTGTGCATATTACACTGAAATTGGTACTATATATATATATATATTGATGATAATTACTGCTACTATATATATTTCGGATTCATTGCTGAAATTGGGACTTAAGTGTTCTGCCGAAATGGGTTATTTGTGTTCTGCTGAAATGAGTTATATCTATTTGTGTTCTACTGAAATTATAAGGGTTATTATTTGTGTTAATTGCCTAACTGTTGTGAAAATTGGGTTGCTGAAATTGTGTTATGCCTAACTGTTATGCAAACTGCTGTGCAAATTGGGATTGCAGCTTATGTTGCAGCTTCTGTTTAGTGTATAACATCTGGTAAATGTTTCAATCTTGATATATTTGTTATTAATCTTGATATATTTGTTATTTACGACTGAATTTATGACAGAAATTCTGTCAGAATTATGAAATTGCAGACTTGTATATATTGTATTAGTAATTAGTTTTCCAATATTAATAAATCATAAACTAAGTGCCATTTACTTAGTTTCTTACTACTAAAATAAAATAAAGTAAATATAATTTAATTTAGTTTATTAAATAAAATAAATTTAGTTTATTAAATAAAATACAATTCAATAAAAAAATAAAATTAAATAAAAATAATAAAATAAATTTAATTTAATTTAATTTAAATAATCTAAATTAAATTAAATTTAAAATAAATTAAATTTAATTAATTTAATTTAATTTAATAAAAAACATTAAAAATTATATAATATATATTTATAATACAAAATAAAATAAAAATTAATTTAATTTAGTTTAATAAATAAAATAAAATAAAATATATAAGTAGTCTCTATAGATTCCAAATAAAAATTTTCATAAACTAAGTACCACTTACTTAGTTTATCATCATTGGTAAAATAGCAGTTTATAACTATAAGTGAATGTCGAACAGTAGTCTCTATAGATTCCAAATAACAATTCTCATAAACTAAGTACCACTTACTTAGTTTATCATCATTAGCAAAATAAACTAAGAATAGCTAGAAGTGAATGTCGAACAATAGTCTCTATAGATTCCAAATAATTAACAATTCTCATAAACTAAGTACCACTTACTTAGTTTTATCATTGGCAAAATAAACTAAAGTAGCATTTGCTTAGTTTGCCACAATTTTCAATATATAAATGTAATAATACTCTCCCTGCATATATGTACTATTTCTTGTATGCAGGTTTGGACATAGCAGTTGAAGCTAAATAGTACTCCAACCGGTTCCTCGATAACAATTAAAAAAAGGTGTCGTAGTTCCTGTTTGTGTCCTATACTCAAATAATAAAGGTAATTGAATTACTGCAGACATTCCTCACTGTTCCATCATAATAGATGACAACATCCGAAAGTAGTGCCAGTAAGTTGTTGAACATTGTTCAATAGCTTAATGGAACTCCTTTGGGATGTTGTCATCTGTTATGATGGAACAATGAGGAATGTTTGCAGTAATTGAATTAACTTTATTATTCGAGTATATGACACAACAGGAACTACGACCTATTTTTTTGCCCGGTTGTCGACTCAAGTAGAGAGTCCACATAAATTCTCATAAACTATGTACTATACTTTGAAACTTAGAAACCCGTTTGACATACACTCAATAGGGGTGAATGTCGAACAATCCCCAGTTTGGGACTGTTATTGGATGTTATGTCTCTCACTTAGGCCGGTCCAAATACGAAACGATACATTTTTTATTCTTTTGAGGATTAATCGACTGTTATCTCTATATGTTCTCCGAGTGCATACTTAGATTAAGTTATCTTAGTCTATTTCGTGTGCTTGGATACCATGGGAAGGTGCTGCTGAAATTTTCTTGAAACTCATGAAATGTACTCAACGTGTTTGTACTAGTGACGAGACACATCCAATAACGAGATAGAAGCCTTACCCCTGTCCTATAGAGATACTAGATAAATCTAATTCACACATGAATATCCAAATTAACTTAATGCGTAATTCTGTGTAGTTAAAAATGTCAGCCGACCGGAGTTGGATGTACCGTAGGATACCCATTGATGGGAGGGAATTAGTCTCAACTTATCGTATTGGGGTTTTAAATTTCTTGACCAAAGCACTAGAACATACGGATGATCCGCACGGGAAGATGCGATACCCGTGTGTCAAGTGTAAAAAACTGATTTGGAAGAAAGTCGACGAGATTAAATTCGACTTATTTTCTCGTGGATTTGTAGATGGGTACTTCGTATGGACTCATCACGGGGAATCAGAAGTGATTGAAAATATTGTGGAACAACTAATTCCACGGGATTCATACGTCAAAAACTATGATCCAGTTGAGATGTTGGTTGATGTTTATGGCCCTACTACTATTGACTGGGCTGAATATGAACCTTCTTCAAGCAGTGCGAAGCAAGTGCCAAATGATACATATCCGGCTAAACCATTTGGTTCTGAGACTCTGACTTACTTAAGCGACAAAAAGTTGAAGATTGTATCTACATACGTGCTTCTAAATATGCCCGAAGTATCATCATACATCACGTAAGTCTAAGCTTATTTTCTCCAGTTAGTACAATTTACAAGTGTAGTCATCTCTATATATGTTAAAGACATTTTACTAATATCGCAGTTCATTCAAAGAGGAAGTGTATGGTTCTAACCCAACTTTGACTGCAGCAGACTTGGAAATATTCATTAATGCTAATTTCCAACAATGGTTTAAGAAAAGGGTTGAAGCGGAGAGTACTTCTGAGCGTTTTATAGATGTCATCCAAGGACCTTACAAAGTTGTTAGTTCTTTTCCTGGTTGCATCGTGAATGGGTATAGATTTAGAGTCGATGACTTGTATGAACTCACATCAGTCAATTCTGGGGTTGTGGTGTTAGGAAACTGCTATCAAGATTCTGAGTCCATTTACTATGGTCGTTTACAGGATGTAGTTGTGTTCAATTATCACGGTGGCAAAAAGGTAGTTACATTTAAGTGTAGCTGGTTTGATACTGAAAAGGGGGTTAAAGTTGATCATAATAGAATCACAACCGTGGATATCAAGTTAGTGTTAAATTCTGATGACGTGTACGTGTTAGCAAGTCAAGTGACTCAAGTGTATTACGCTCCTAATGTCATAAATACTCGAAGCCCCTGGTACACAGTAGTCAAAACTAAAACACGCTCATTTAATGCTGATAACATGTTTGGTATGGATGAGGCGTTGCAAGAAGATGTGAGCAACCCATTGTCCGTAGTGTTCCATGCTGAAGATGTGGTGAGTACTGATGTCATTGACTTATCTAACGATGAGGATGTCGAGGCCACCGTACACATGAATGATTATGTAGTCGTTGAGGATGATAATGATGACGAAACTGATCTCGAAACTGAGGATGAGGAAGATACCGAATCCGAGAATGATATATACGCTGATTCTGATGGGTTTGATGACGTTCGTAATTGAAAATGAACTTTCATACTAGTGCTTACCACATATTGTTAAACCTTATATATTCGTAATCTACCAATTTTGTTATTGCAGTAGGATATTCATGGCTAGACATAGCGGTGGAGGTCGCCGAGGTGGTGGGCGATCCGTTACTGAAGACTGTAGCCATGATGGAGGCTCTTCTTCAGGCGCGAGTAAGTTATCTTAACTAGAATTTAAATATATCTCAAGCTGCATTAATTACAATGATTATTGAAGTACTATGTTAAATACAATTATTACAGATGTACCTCGTCGACGACACCAAGGGACGAACCTCGGTATCTTTGGTCGTCCGCCGACAATGCCACTTACAGTACCGGTGGATGTCATTTCCCTGCAGTAGGTGTTAATATTTTCGGCATTATTTCTATCAGTTATCGCAAAACACAATTCACATAACATATATTGTTATACTTTTTCTGTAGTATACTAGACCCGGTGGCTAAGCACACCCTACATGCAATTTGTTTGACGCATCTCCCAAGAGGGTGCATGCGGTTCAGTCAGTATGCGCGGTACGATGCCACTTTTACGCAGACCGTCTTGCGGGAGTTCCATGTAAGTTAAGCATATTATCACCACATAGTTGTATTGGTCAGTTCGTCAAATGTTCTTAATTTTAAATAATCTTTTGTTATAGGTTTATTATCGATTTGACCCGAGCATCTCTCAGTCAGCTGGCGATACTGTGATTGAGCATCACGTCGCTGCGAATTACTCTGGATGGTTGTATGAGATGCGATAGAAGGCAGCCCGGGCAGTTATGGACCAACCTTGGACCACCATCAGAGATCATCAGCCCCGCATAGTCTCCGATTTAGCCTGGGAGGCTATGTGTGCGCACTAGGAGGCTGATGACTTCAAGAAAAAGTACGAGCAGACGAAGAAGAACAGTGGTCAGCTCCGGATAGTACACACCACTGGTTCTCAGTCGTTCGAGGAGGCGAAGACGGTAAGTGCGTTATATTTAGTTATTTATGTGTCAAGTTCTCACACAAATACTTAAGACCTGTTTTATGATTGTTTGTATTAGGCATTGGGGAGGACCTTGGGCCGTGATCCTACCATTCCAGAGTTTTGGGATCGAGGCCACACGCCTAAGGATGAGCGTGCTTTGTCTCAGGCAGTTTTATCTATACGGGTAAAACTCATCTTACTATTTAGCTTTTAATAATATTCAATCGTAACTAAAATGATATAATTAACATACGTATACGGAATACATTACAGAACCGATTTCAGAGGCTTCGGGGCGAGCGTATAGCTGAGCTAGAGACTATTAGGAGGGGTTCTGAGCCGTTAGATTCCGCCACCCCCTACTAGCAATACCGGAAGATATCGAGTGTTGGGTCTACCGAGGATACCCACATATACACTTCCTGGAGGCAGGGGTGAAGCTATGGTCCAAATGTGGGGTCAATTGACCCCACTTAATTTTTGAGATCACTTGAAATTTTTTTTACCGCACTCAATTTTTGATCCCCATTTAATTTTTGACCCCACTCAAAAGGCAAATCGTCCTTTTGCGAGTGGTCGGAGTTAGTACTCGTGACTGGCGAGTCGCGAGTGTGGAGACTGGAGTGCGACTATATTCTACTGTGACTCTTTTGTAGCCTTGTGCCCATGCAGATAACAGAAATTACTCTCTTCAATTTCTCTAACCTTAGTTTTGTTTTCATAAATCAATTGTGATTTTCCCCTTTTGTTAGTATTATTAAATTGGATATTTGGATGCATTTGTCTAAGCCTAAAGTATAAATTATTAAAAAAAATTGGCTCGGGGGTGCTGCTCCCGAACCCCCGCCAAATTTTTTATAACTTATTACTAATTTTGACCCCACTGCTAAATTTTTCTGACTTCGCCACTGCCTGGAGGTAATATTTTTTAATGTTTCACGAAATCATCCGAATTTATCACATTATATAAATTATTATTAGTAATCGAATTTGTATCTCTTTATAGGCTCCAGCCAGCGCCAGCGTCAGCGTCCGAGAGCACATATCAGACCATCTCATACAGGCGATGGCTTGGATGACGATATCTTCCGGCGGCTGATAGGGGCCGTGTCGGATAGGTTCCATACCGATCCGGTCTTCTGGCGTCAGTAGTTGCCTTCCAATTCTCGTCTTCACCATATTGGTCAGGATATTATAGCAGGGGCCTCTGCAGAGAGTACGAGATTACCACGGGAGCAGTTCGACGCTTGGAGCGCCGAGATGCTCTGGATGGTGATTACCCTCCTGGAGGAGGCTTTTCGTCCGCCCCCACCTACTCAGGTATTCTTATTGTTTATGTTTTTTAATTAAGGCTAGTTTGTTAATTCTCTCACACACACACACACACATATATATATATATATATATATATATATATATATATATATATATATATATGTACTAGTGATTTATATTTTTGATTCTATCAACAGGGTGGCGATGGCGACCAGGCTGGCGATGATGAGTAGGAGCACGAGTCTGACATCCATACACCAGAGCAGCGTCGTTCACCTCCGCCCGATGATGATCATACTTTTACTAGTTTATAGTTCATTTGTATATATATTCATGTTATTGGTAGACCCTTTTATATATATTGTATTGTCTAATTGCGTCTGTACAACTATTGTAAATTATATTGTTTCACATTTATGGTCAATTAATTATATTTGTAATGGGTTAGCTTATAATACGTTTTGGTGGATATTTGAATGTGAATGTGAATGATAATAAGTTGAAGATTAAGTTTTAGTGCTACGTTGCATATTTGAATGTGAGATACAAGTTTATATTACTGTGTATTGGGTTGGGACAGGTTACAGGTACATTAATGGGTTTAAACACCTGGAAACTGAACTTTTAAAATCTGTATTTAAAAAAAAGGCTAGTTAATTCCAACGGAATAAGCTAGTTGCGACGGAATTTCCCTCAGAAATAACAAATAAGTAATTTTTAATAAATACCAAAATATCCTAATTTCAGTCGAGCATACGTTATCTTCAACGCAAATTATCCGTCGTAAACACCCTATCTTCGACGTAAAGACCGTCGAAGGTAATAATCAGCCAATTTTAATGTTTGATGGTTTATTCTATTTTTTAGTCGGGAATAAGGTAATTCCGAGGGAATGTATCCGTCGAACTTAGTTACTCTTATATTTTCGACGAACAGTTTCGTCCTATATATTCGGTCGAAGATAGCTAATGTTTGACGTACATCCGTCGGAGATACGTTCGTCGAAGATATGTAATTTTCGACAGAACTTTTGACTGACGTTATTTTCGACGCGAATATTTACGACCGAATATCTGACGGATATTTCCGTCGAAAATAAAGTAATTTCGACTGAATAAGAGTAATTCCGACGAAAAAATCCGTCGGACTTAAGCCTTTTTCTTGTAGTGTTTATTTATGTTTATGTGAGTGTATTTTGTGAGTTTGATTTCACAACAATTACTCCGTCAACCGTTGGCGATATTTTGGCCTGCCGTTTTGGGTGATTTCGCCAGGCGTACAAAATCAAGCGTTAACAACTTCTTTGGTCATACATAAATTGGTAGAAAATCCCACCAAAAAACTGACCTTTAGTATGCACATCCATGGCACGAAATGGCTAGTGCTGGAGCCTGAATTATATGATGGGCCAAGGTCCATGTGGAATTGTATTACCCATATGGGATTTTGTTTGGGCAATTGAGAATTTTAAGGAATTAAAGTTCGTAATTATATTTGTTTTATCCCTAAAGAAAGTGTGAGGTTCCTAATCAAACGTCCTTTCCTTAAGGGAATTGTGTTTGGTCCTGATGAAGAACCCAATCCAATACGGGGAAGGATTCTGAGAAGGTAGTGAGATCTAGGACTGAACACAAAATGGGTATAACCGAATTATCGAACCGAAATATTATAATTTAACCAATTTTTTTTGATAATTTGATTATTTTTAACAATTCGGTTATACTCGAATAATTTACGGTGTACAATTAGTTAATACGAGTTTCAATTTTGAGTTATTCGATCTAACTGAATAACCGAATAAAGAGTTAAACTTATACTTATCTAATCTCAAATTAATTCATTTCTCAACTGTCACTCCTCATCGCCTTCAGTGAAATTGGTAAGCCATTTTCCCTTATTCAGGAGATTTTGATTCCTCTTCAGGTCAGCCCTTCATTCATCGCCTCATCACTTCATCTTCTTCAGTCATCGATCATCGCCTTATCCCAAACAGCAGTCATTCATCATTTGGTCTCGACAGTACTCTACTGCATCAATCAAGGAGTTAACATCAATTGGAGGCCATCATTCCACCCCATCTGCAGAATCAAATTCATCATCTCTATTCCAATACAAGGTATTTTCGTCAGTTTTGAATATTTGAAAGATTGGGCTGAAATTAGGTGTTCTTTGTTTAGATTTCTATTGGGTATTACTGTTTTTGTGTGGTGAATCGATTGTATTCTTGATTGGGATACATTTCTTGCTAAACGGATTTTAAACTTTAAGGATTTTGGATTGCCCACCAAGTGTTCAACAAATTGACTGAGTAAACTCTGTACATGTTCGGTTATTAACCGAATTACCGAATTGTAAATTCGGTATTCGATTATTTCCAAAATTTGGTTAGTTTTTCGGATATTGAAATTATAATTATTTCGATATTCAGTTATAACCGAATAACCTATTCGGTTCGGTTATAACCGAATGATCAGTCGTAGTGAGATCACTATAAATACAAGGCTTTGCACTGATTCTAAGGTACACACAGCTCATTATTATTATTCAGCACTATAGTTTTTTGTCTCCATTGGTAAACCTTGTTCAGCCTGTATTTATTTTTACATCGAAGCTATCCCCGACGGCACAAACGTTTTTGATGCGCTTACCTTTTCTGTGCAGGATTAAACGCGCTTTTGGTGATTGAGGCGCTTGGCATTAATAGTCAGATAAAGGAAAATTAATTACATTGGCTGAGTTTCATTTTAAAAACAAGAAAAATATTAAGAGGCAAAATGAGGAATTGTAATTATGCCAGAAATTAATTAAGGCAGTGAAAATAAGGCAATCACAATTAAGATTATTGATTATTTATTTACATATGAGATAATCGAGAAGTAGTTAATTAGCATTAATCTTCCAAAATGGTGCATAATTGATTGAAGCTAAAAGGAATAGGATCTTATGAAGACCTTCTTCCAAGCTTTCCAGCTTAAAGACGAACGGCACCTAATCAGAGTCAAAGGTGGCACTATTCCTTTTCCTTTAAGAAAAGATGATGAAGATGAAGATGGGAGTGCAGCAGCAGCAGCAGCAGCAGCAGCAGCAGCTGGTGATTCTTCTTGTCCCAATACGTCCAAGTCATCGTTGTCTTCTGGTTTCCAAAAATGAGCTCCTTTCCTCTTGTTCCTTATGGTATCTAGCACGTCGTATTTGTTGCATATTCCCCACACTGTCACCTTTTGTTCATTAAAACTCACATTTACCGAGTATATTCCTGTCATTTAAACAAAAACAAAAACAAATGCTTGAATACATCTCATGTGTTTATTTGGATTTTGGATGATTAAAAAAGTAGAAAAAAAAATTCATATTAGAAGCTCTCTTTTAGAACTAAAGATACATTTTGATTGTTTCATATTCAATTTGTAAAATTCTAAATTTACAAGTACCAAATATTCTTATTAATAATACTTTTTAGCTAGTATACATGCACTATTTATAATTATTTATACTAAAATTAAATAAGTTCATATCAGTCTATAATTAAATTTTCGCAAAGTAACCACAAAAATTAAATGTACTACTAATTTTAGAGGCAGAAAAGTAGTAATAATAATAAGTACTACGTAGCAAAAGAATGATGAGATCGACATGAGACAACTGTTTACAAATCATATCGTTAGTATGGTGGCATATATTAGTGAAAAGGAGATATCCCATTAGCTTGAGACTACTTAATTTATAAACCAATCTGCTATTCTTTAGGCCCATTAGCTTTAGCCTTCACTCTTTAGCTTTAGTATATTTGTCCGCTTTATTTTTCCCAACTTTAGGACTCTATGCTAGCTAATTAGAAGCAACCTATGAACAAAATAAGTTTTCACTAAATTATGACAAGCTTTGGATATATAGACCTAAGACCATTATTAATTCTTCTCACCATTGCCCGGCCCCTAATATCCGTCTCTACAAACTAAGCAAATAGTAATGAAATCAATCTGTATAATTCTAACTTACACTAGTATATATATTCTGTTAGAATTGAGGTGTGCCTACGGAGTGGTTGACCTGGTAGGAATTCATATGGGTTCTTGTCTAGGTATATACAATGAACACATGGGAATTGTTCTCCTCTTAATAAGTTACAAGTCATATCGTTAGTATGGTGGCATGTATGAGTGAAAAGGAGATATCCCATAACCACCAACCTTGGTAACTTATGCTGAAAATATAGAAAAGTGAGAGAAAATGCTTTATAATACTCCACCATTCAAGTTTTGGAGCTTGAGGGACAATAGAATGACTAGCCGACACTAATCTTTTTTATTGTAGTCCGGTCACCGCTGTTTTCTTAAATTAAAACATGTTCTAGCCAAGTGTCGTCGTCATAAATATAAATACGCTTCAAGAGTAATTAAATTCAGATAACCAATTAACCCTAATTACTATATTTGAATGCCTAGGAGTACTTCTAGCTACATATTCTAAGTAGCATACTCATTTGTGACTCATGTTAACAACCGAAAAAAGAAAAGAACAAAATGCAATCTTTTTAATGTGTTTGTATTCATTTACAGAAAACGATAATGGATTGGAGAAATTTAAACAAGCAGGGTTGGGTTTATTAAATAAATAATATAGATTGATGTTTAATTGTAGACAATATATATCAAGTAGGTAGGTAGGACACATGATACAACTCTGTATAACATCGATCATTTGTGCTGAAAATATACATGCATGTCTATAAACACTAATAATAGCTAGCCTAGCTAGGAGTATTAATTTGCGTGCGTACCTCTAAGATGGGCCAAGGCCTTCTTGATTTTCTTTTCACAACCGTAAGAATAAAGAGGCACCCTCATTTCCACGTACTGCGCCTCTACGTTCTTCCCTACTGTTGCAGGAACTATTTGCAGCTCCGCCATTAATTTTCGTCACTTAAGTAACTATACCAAATTAATTACAATATATATATATATATATATATATATATAAATATGTATGTATTATGTATTACTACTATTGATCATCTCCTAATTAATGTGTAAACTGTTTTTGTTTTCGAACAGTTGATAATTATATAGCGCTATATATAAGAGGTTAGGGTTCATAGTTAACGCATCAACATGCATGATGTGGATATCAGAGTTTAGCTACTCATCAAAAAAGCAGCACACACATCCAAGATTCCCTTTAAACCCTTTAAACTAAAAAAGAGGGATTAAGGAACACCCTTACCCTTTACCTTTTCTTTCTTTACATACTTCCCCATGTTGCATGCATGTTTATTCTTAAGTTAATTATTTAATTTGTTTATGGGATTCTTTGAGTTTAGAGATTTGTTATTAATTCGTTACGTGGGGACATTCATATTCATATATATATATATATATATATATATATATATATATACATGCATTTAATCGAGAAATGCATGTAAAGTCTAATTAAAGATGCATGTGTCATCATCTAGACTTCATCTATATATCTTATCTGCTAGCTATCTTTACATATATAGTGAATTGGAATGTCGAATAGATAGATTTCGCCCCACGTGGGATGCCCTCGCTCGTTGCTTAGCAGTTAAGTTGAGTAAACTATATGTAGTATCACCAATATTAAATGTAATGTTATCTCGAAAATTATGCTTAATTAATTAGAGAAATTTAATACATCTACAAAAGAATTTTACGAAGAAAAAATAAATTGAATGATAAATCAAACAACACATAATAATATAAGAGGAAACTTCTAGTGGTTTGCCTGTGTTTTTTAAGGGACAATTTGATGGCGGGTGGCAAAGTAACTCTTAAATGATAAATCAACACCTAGCTAGGTTGTGGGATCAATATTCTTCTTTCCGGCGCCAAATTCTCACAAATATTTGAAGAGAGTGGAAGGTACTAGCTAGTTTTAATTATTTTTAGCTTTAGTAAGGAGGTTAATGGTGCAATATTGTTTATATAATTGGGAGTAGTTAATTGGGTGAAATACGTACGTACGTAATTAGATATCATTAAACAATTTATATATCCATGCACTGATCAGGTTATCCGATCCGACCCGGCCATGCATGTGCTTGTTAACGTTTTTATTGATTGATTGATTACGATGGGACTAATACTATATACAGCTTTGGACATGTCTGTGTTTTGATGTGAGCTAGGGATAATAATGAAATTACATTGGTAAATTTAATTTAATTGCTGATATTGTATCCTTTTATATTATTATTATTATATTATCATCAGCTTATTTTAGAATATATATATATATATATATATATATATATATATATATATATATATTTGTTATAATATTTCAACCATCTTTTTAATCTATTTTAATTGATACGAGGTATGATGGAAGAACACTGCACTAGCTAGCAATATTCGATCTACCTGATTTGTTCGTTGAATCCTTGATCTCCCATGCATGGATTTGTTGATATTGACGACATATTTAATTAATACGTGTTTGAGAGATCTCTTTACATCTGTCACATGAGGATTTCAGTTTGTACTTTATTTTAATTAATAAGAAAAAATATCTATCAGGGATTTTAAATAAAAGAAAATTATCCGTAGTAAAAATAAACTTAATTACTAGTATATATTTATACTCAATTACAAACTATATATATATACGCCATTAACTTTACTCTACTCACAATAAAAATTTACATATTTTTATTTTTATTTTTATTATAACATTGAAAAGTCTTGTGAAAAGTATTAGTCTAGTCACAGGCTAATAATCTGGTTAGGTGTAGAATGCGACAAATAATTAATTTTCTTTAAGAAAAAAATAATGAAACATGGGCTGATGATGCAGGTAGCCTGAATCCGACAACCGGTCACCACCGCCACGTTAGAGAATGGGCCTTTTGACATGAGACGATGACTCAGATCTCACTATATAGGAATAGGACAGAGAAAGTATGAGGAGGATGATGATGATAGAATGAAGTCCCTGTCCCACCCATGTGAAACTAGTGAAACCCAGGGCTCGGGACGGGAGGACTTCATTTCACAAAAATGGGAAAAAAGTTTTGTTTTTTTTTTAATTCAAAACAAGGAAAAGATAAAAAGGCCAAAAAGTTGTAAAATATGCCTCTACTAGTTGGATCAAGTGGCATTGTATGGACGGTATGATTTATCTCAAATTTTAAATGGTTCAAATAATTTATTTAGTGAGCGAGAAATTCAAAATTATTTGTATTTTATTTGATAGATTATCTGTATTTTGTTTTATCCCTCTCTCTGCAACCGTCACGTGACATCCACCATTCCATCCAATATCGCTAGCAAAAACAAAAATGTTACTACCTTTATTTATTAATCTCTCTTTTCAGATTGTAAATTTGAGTGTAAAATTAATTAGCTAGCTCAAAAAGAAGATAATAATTTAAACTAGTTCTAATAAATCCCAATTGTGTTCTTAATTATTATGTGTCAGAAATGTTATAGAAAATACCATTTTCTTAATAAATATTCAAATTATATGATTATTATTCACTTTTGAAAGTCAATTTGAGAGATTTTTAAACCGACTCTTTAAAGATTATAAAGCAATAAAATTTACGATGACTAATACTTCCTCCGTCCCATAATAAAGGTTTTAATTTGACTTTCATGGTTAAATTGAACTTTTTTAGAATTATTAATTAAAAATATTTATATATAATTTTCAAATCCCAAAACTTGACACTAGTGGTAAATTATCGTAGTTTATTATGATCATAATCAGTTGACCTATATTTTGATTTTTTAAGGTTTATTATTTTTAAAAAAGTTAAATTATGACGTTTATTATGGGACAAAAGAAGTTTTTTGTGTGTGGTTAATTTGGGGGAGGGAGGCTTGAACTATTATTTATTTAGAGATCTAAAATACAACTTGAGCCAAAGGTTCTCGATAAAGAATTATTTTTTAGATAGTTTATAATATTTATCTTTAAAATAAAAAAATATATCAATTTTGAATTTAAAAATCTCTTAAATTAATTTTAAAAAGTCAATAATAATCCATAATAATAAGATAAAACTCAATTTGGATTTGGACAGGAAAACACAAGAACAGTCAAATTCATTCTAATTTTTAAATTATTGAAACGAAAAAGAAAGGAAAAATTTTATTACGTCGTATCATAACAATTATTAGTTGAGAGAGAGAGAGAGTACATGAATTACCAATGAAAGAAATTGATAACTAGGAAACAGATGAAGAAAGACCGAGCTGGCCTATTGATGCATATAAATAGAAGTTAATTATATACATTACTGTCCTCTCTATTTCATTTCATCCAAGAATTTTTATTTTCATTTTTAAAAAAGTCTAGGGCAAATAAGGGGATAAATCAACTTTTGGTATATGTACTGGGACACGACTTACAATTTGGTACCTGAAGTGTAAAAAATTACAAATTGGTGATTGTACTCGAAAAATGTTACACTCCGTTAAACATTAGGGACACGACTTACAATTTGATACCCGAAGTGAAAAAAGTTATAAACTGATGATTTTACCCAAAAAATTTTGTAATCTGATACTTGTACTTTCCAATTTTTAAATAATCGTTAAAATTGATCTAACGAGAGAGACAAACATACAGAGAGAGAAGCGAAGTCAAGATGTTTTATTTCATTTTTTCTTGCCTCCCACATTCGCACCATTGCTCCACAGTGGCACCGACTTGGGAACTCTGGTGTAATCCATTCATTTTTGTTGCATGAACTACAATTTTCTTCCCCGATTTCATTTACGATTTCACTCCAAGACGAGCTCATCCTTTCAATTAAACACTGAAAACCCTTTAATAAATATATGAGAACCAGTAATCAATGGAGAATCGAGACAAGAAAAATAAGAGAAGAAGAAGGACAGAAGAAGAGAACCCTAATTTTCAAACAGAATAAAGATGAAACCCTACTGTTTAACGGAGTGTAATATTTTTCGAGTATAATCACCAGTTTGTAACTTTTTTCACTTCGGGTACCAAATTGTAAGTCGTGTCCCTAATGTTTAACGGAGTGTAACATTTTTCGAGTACAATCACCCATTTATAACTTTCTTCATTTCGGATACCAAATTATAAGTTGTATTTCAGTACAGGTACCAAAAGTTGATTTATTCCCAATATATTTTTGTATGTTTATTAACCTAACCCTCCACGTATATTCTTTAACCAATAAACACTGCTGACTTTTCTGCAACTAAATGTGACATATTTTTGTATTTTAAGTTTTGTTACAATTTTATGAATCAAGCTAGCATACCTTAATTAGGCCTTTACATACATTGTTTGACTAGCTCCATTAATTATTTAATATTTTTTTTTGTATATATATAAGCTGAAGAACTGCACAAGTAGAGGCTGCAGAGAAAAATAGATGATGCATCGATCGATGTTTACTGCCTTAATTACTATATATTGGACATTGAAATAATATTGGTACAATTTAATATATATTTTTATATTAATAATAATATATAGTAGAGTAATAATTTTGATTACGAAATACAACAAGCATTAGGATTTTCATCAGAGAATAACTGGGGAGCTGGGATCCTCTCAATAAAGTAGAGAGGCTGATATTGATGATACATGATCATTTTTTGCATCATTAGATCTTCACCATTAATACTGTTCACCATTACTACCTCTTCCCCGCCGTCCCCCTCTTTCTTTTCTTCTTCCGGTTGCGGCGGTCCCGGTTTTTCACCCTCCTCGCCCTCTTTCTTTTCTTCTTCCTTCTTATTATCCTCGGCACCTGCCTTTTTCTCTTCTTCTTTCTTCTGCTCTTCGGGCTTTGCTTCTTCTTGTGGGGGATTTTCGGCTACTACTTCAGGCTGTGGAACGATTTTGGCTTGTTTTTTGGTACGTCTGTACACGTAATCGACTAGCCTATCTCCGTCCATGCTTCCACTCACCGTCACTTTACCACAACTCAGCTCCGTCTCCACTGTTCTCACCCCTGCTGCATGTAATTAATTAATTACTTTTAAATATTAACAACATCCGTATGGAGTATTATTTTAATTGATTGTTTAATGAAATACCGTTGGTGTTTATATATATATAGAGGCACTACATATGGATATGGGATGGCATGGGCGCATGGGTGGTCAAATGCAATGTGACGTCATATTATTATGGCTAGTTAGGTGCCATAGCAAGATGGGAACGAGAACAGCCCCACCAGTTGGCCAACATTCTCTGTCTTTTCCAATTGGGCTTATAATATTATCTCTTAGCAATTGGGCCACAGTTAATGTGCATGAAGAGTACTTTAACAAATACTAATGTAGTAGTCCTAATATTTACCTTTCATTTTGAGTATCTTTTTCTTTAGTTGCAGTGCGCAGGCCTCGCAGTGCATGTTGACATTAAGTTCCACAGTTGTTAATCCACTAACCTGAATCAACCCATCACCATTCACCATTGGCAATTTGGCATATATATATATATATAAAGAAAGCGGGAAAAGAAAAACAGAATGAATTATGAGGTAAATTAGTAGACCTGTGAAGCAACAACTTCAGGTATGGGATCACCCTCAACAGCAGGTAATGGGGACAGAACTTTAGCCCTTCTCTTTGTTTTCTTCATAATCTTCGTACATATAGCTTGAGGCTCCACAATTCCCTTAATTGTTACCTGGTTTTGGCTCATATCAATCACTACTCCTTCAACTCCTGTAAATTAATTAAATAAACCACTATACTTGTAATTTATTAATACCATCTGTTCTATATACTTCCTTATATTATAAGTAATATATAGTTGTAGCATGGTATATAATACTCAATTAATTAAGAATAAAACATAATAGTTTATTATCAAGAATTTTAGTATCTCTAATTTTGAACTAGACTAAATATTAAATGTATATCTAATTTTGGGAAGGAGTACATAATAAACACATACCTCTCATTCTCAAAATGGACTTCTCAATTTTCTTTGCACATCCAACACAATGCAGATCGACAAACAAGACGAATGGAGAAGGTGGCTTAGGCTCTTCCTTCTTCTTCTTCTTCTCCTCCTCCTCCTCCTGCTCTGCTTTTCCTTCAACTTTCTTCTCCTCTGGCTTAGCTTCTACTGGAGCTTGCTCCTATGATCATATGTGCACCATGTTTAATTAATTAAACGATTAGCTAGTTTGTTAAAAACATTACCCCACGAATGATCCATGAAACCATATAATTAACAACTTCATTAATTAAACGATTAGCTAGTTAATTAAAAACATTACCCCAAGAAAGATCGATGAAACCATATAATTAACAACTTAATTAATTTTTACCTGCTTAACTTCTTCACCCATTACCTCCTTCTCTCTAGTTAATATTGATCGCCACAGAAATTAAATTAACCAAAATCTTGTGTTATATTCCAGAAATGAGAGTGTTAAGTGGTGAGAAAGAGTAAAAGAGAAGAGGAGGGGAGTATGAAGTAGAATGAAGTGGTGTATTTATATATGTAGGAATGTAAATGAATCAGCTGAGTGATGGTATGTAATATTGGAAATGGACGGTGGAATTATTATTATTATTTCTATAAAGCAAAAGAAAAAAAATCCTCTGTGATGGCAGAGCACATGCAGAGCCACTAACTAATACATTGGGGACCTCTAATATAATTAATTCTTTGATTTTGTATCCTTATTGCTTTAGGGGTTACAAATGAAGGAAGGGATTCCACCAAATATTTTAGTCCATAAAGAGAATTAAGAAGGTAATTAAATAATTTGGGAACTTATTTTATGCTGAGCACCGAGTATAATAACAGTCAAAACTCGCGTTTTTTACTTACTAATTGAATAGTATACATGTCTACATCTCTTTTACTAATCAAAGGTCATAATCCTCGTCTCAGGTTAAGTACTGCTGTCATGTCATGTGTATTTTATTTACGTAAAAGATTATTGTAAGCCAATATATGCATATATGGAATATTTGAATTGGATAGATACCCTGTTTAATTTCTTATCCATCTGTCTAAAACTAATATATGAATTTCCCACACATGTTTTCCTCATATTCAAGATCCCCAACTTTTCATTTATTCTTGATAGAGCAATATGCCTGATTTATACGGAAAAAATAAACTTGTTTTAGTACTTGAAATGGCTGAAGAGATAAAAAAAGGATCTTCTCCATTTAATTTCCACTCTTTATTCAAAAGCAAGCACCTTTTTTCGACTGTTTTTCCGGATCAGTCGGCAGGCCAAACTATTCCAAATTTATTCATCTAATCATCTTTCTTCTTCTTCTTTTTTTCACTTTGGGGATGCCAAAGCGCTTTACGTGTAAAGATCTGCTTACTAGAAAGTTGTTAATTCTCACATGGCTTGCCACCTCCATGACTCATCACATATATACATTTATATATATAACTCTTTTTATGAAACAGGGGAATTGGTATTTTTTTCACTTGATAATTAATTAATTTATACACCTAGCTAGCTACAGCTACAGCTTATACTCTTTCTCTTTCTCTTTCAATACTCCGTTTCGTAAAGATATTTTTGATTAGTTGTTAACACCAAAATGGAGTTGACATGGCCTGGGGGACATCTCTCTTTATCCATCATGTCCATTACCAACAATTTGTTTCACGAAAAAAACTCAAAACTCATGCTTCCCTAGTTTGTTTGTAATTTACTCTATGAATTAGATAGAACAAAAGGTGCACATCTATCTTGTACCAACTAACCCAAACTTTACTCCGGTTGGTCACGCGTGGAAATGACTCAGCTAGCAAGCTTGTTGGTTTGAATTGAATTCATTAGTGGAAAAACAAATGATGTGGCAAAAAAATACAGGACATGCATATATACAGCCAAAAAGATTTTAAGTTAGGCAGGCTGAACTCTTTTGTAATTTAATTAGCATTATAATGTATAATATTGTTAATTTCTACTTATATAATATAATTTAAAAAGGTGGTTAGCACGGCATCTGGGCAGTTGCGTCCAGTTAGTAAGGCATCGATGTAGATCATACTCAACCACCCATTGGCCCAACTTTTTTTCCAAGATCAGATTAATTTCAGTAGTACGTGTTAATAATTGAATAATACGACATATATAATCAACTCGGAAGTGTTTAGTATGAAGTTTATTTTGAGATAAGTTGGTCAAATATCTCCAATCAACTCTCACTTATCATGATTGATAATAGTCAGGTACTTGGATCGGCTAGCTTATATATATATATAGATATAGCCGTATAGGTGTCAAACTTTGAAGATCAATGGCTATTCCCATTAATTACAGTTTCTTTTGCAGTAAAAAACTAATACTAAAAGCTCCATTAAACAAGTTAAAAAGCAGATAAGAAAAAGATTTTGACCTTAAAAATTTAACAGGATAGCTAGGGAGATTGTCACCACTGGTAAAGAGCTATTTTGTTCGAGACCACTGCTTTAGCATAAATTAATTCAATATTGCTTACATGTACTTCAAATTAATTATGACTGAAGACCAAAAAGGAAAAACTTTAAATTTTAATCATTATTTCATGGCTTAATTATAAAGAATTCGGAATACAATTAATTAACTTCAAATTAAGAACCTATGTGTTGTCTGTTAGTTTCATATTTAATCATTATTTCATGGCTTAATTATAAAATATATTTTCTTTCCAATAAATTAATAAAGGCTATTAATAATACCAAATTAATAATTATACTGTCAAAACAATAAAGTGTTAATTGTTAAAAGTTTAAAATACCGTTAAAAAATATAAAAATGTCGTTAAATATATATTTAATTACTCAAATAACATAAATATTATTTTGTCATTATCAATCATCCGAATAAATAGTTTCAAATTCAAGTCTTCAACATTGAATTTCTAATTTCTAATTTAATATTAATTACACCAGCTAGGTAGGTATCATCGATCTTATCTTAAAAAGATAGATTGATGAAACAGTTAAGCAATTAAGCACTAAAGCATGCATGCATGTGTGGACTACACTTCACGTCAAGCACAAAATTACAATAAACTAGAATATCCAAAATAAAACACGAGCGAAAGAAAATTCATCTCCATGTCGGAGATCGAAAAGTAATTTCAGATTAAGGAAGATCCGTCACATTTACGTCTAGCTAATAAGAATGAAATAGTATAAAGGAGGGTGGTTAGTATTTCCTCGTACACAGACGACGACGGAGTTTGCAAAATTAAATGAAGGCTTTTATAATTGGTACGTACGTAATAATTAAGCACAAGCATAAGCATAAGCATAAGCAAAAAATAATCTCGAACGAAGGAAGGCTTTTATAATTTAAATGAAGTTGGAGATACGGTCATTTCTTGTGCATTGAATATTGCGCTGTTTTGTGCTTGTCGACTAAGTAGTAGGTTCAGTACTTTGTCATATATAGAAAGAATTGTTTGTGAATATATATTGGATAGTCATCGGACCACAACTTGTATTCAATTCAAAATCAAATTAATTAAATAGATTCAGAAATGAAGCACATGCATTGTTTTTATTGTGATTGCCATACTCCTTGATCACTTATTCTAATAGAATCTTTGACTTTGCCTAAACATAGACAAAAAACAAAGAGAGAGAAAGAAAGAAAGAAAGAGGTTGGGTGTGGTTATTAATTATAATTGTATAGTATATAATAAAATTTATTTTATTCTAAATTTTTATGAGCTAGTCATACTCAATTTTAAAGTTTAATATGTCATTTTTTGATCTCAAAAATTAAATTATATCTCTAATTTTGAAACGGATTGAGTAATTTTTTTCTGTTTAGTCATGTGAAATCCTAAATTTTAAAATTGATTTAAGTTCATTTAATTTGATTTAATTAATAGTTAATATTGTAAACTAGTACTTAAAGACTAATGTTATGTAAAAAATGACATTTTAACGTTAAAATAAATTAACATTACACTTGAACTTTATTTTTCTTTTTCTTTTTTTATTTGGAACGGAGGAGGGAGTATATGATTGAGGTTGAACTTCATCAGCAACTGCATGCAATTTGTCTAGGGATCCATTATATAGAGATGAATTTAGGGAGTGATCATCATGTGCCTGTAAAGACAGTGACCAAGAATTTAATTTCTTGTCCCTTATAAAAATTTAAAAAGTGCATCACAAATCAAAAGAAATGGGCGCCGTGTGTGTGTGCGCTTTTGTTTGTTCTTTATAGATATAAACAGCTAGATAAAGGTTTAAAGTTGCGTATCAAGATAGTATGATCAGATTATATATATATATATATATATATATATATATATATATATATATATAGAGTCCGGATCAGGTCCGGACTCCCGGATTTTGTTAAAATCCGGACCTTTTTTTTTTTTTTTGCTTTTTTTTTTGAAACAACTAAAAAAAAAAAATTATGAAATTGGAATTTTTACATTATACAGTGTTTTGGGCGTGATTTGGATGCCTATAACAACCGATGTATGTACAGTCTGGGCAGACTGTACATACATTGGTTGGTGTAGGTATTAAAACACACCCAAAACACTGTATTATAGAAAAATTTCAGTTCCATAAATTTTTTTTTTTTTAGTTGTTTCAAAAAAAAAAAAAGCAAAAAAAAGAAAAAATTTCGGGTCCGGATTTTCTCCCGTCCGGGAGGTCCGGACCTGATCAAATTTACATATATATATATATATATATATATATATATATATATATATATATATATATATATATATATATATATAGCTTGCTTCTTTTGGTGGTTTCATCTTTTGTGCAATTTAATCAACTAATTCTTCCAAGTATATGCATGCCCCCACAACCATATGGGCTGGGTGGGGTCTTCATTTGGTTACAATTATATGTAGATATATCCTTTTACCTTTTCTTTTTTTCCCTTTCATTTGGATTTGGATTTGGATTCTATACTAACTCTATTTCAATATATAAATCACTTGTATTTATATATTTTTATACAGCAATTAAAGGAAATATTTTGAAACTGAGTGAGTACACTTATACACAATTAGACATAGATTGTTTCCTTTTTTACTTAACTTTGCCCCCATATTACTGAGGTTAGAAAAGTACTACTATGTTAATTCCAGGACTCTACCTCATGTAAGCCTTTATATACATACTAGCTGGGTCCCGTGCCTCCGGCACTGTAGGACAATATGATTTATCTCAAATTTTGAACGACCAAAATAATTTATTGAGTGAGCGGGAAATTTAAAGTCATTTGTATTTTATTAAATTATTATTAGATTATTAGATAGATAGATGTATTTTTATTAGATAGATGTATGAACGGTGAGATTTATCCCAAACTTTGGACGGCCCAGATGATTTATTAAGTGAGCGGGAAATTCAAAATCATTTGTATTTTATTAGATAGATTCCAATTTAGAGCCCCTTTTGTCCAAAGACTTTTAATATATAGGACCCGATTGGGCAGTAATAGTGGACTGCCTTGATGAGCCTAGGCCTTGGTAGTACGGGCTAATTGTATTTTTGGTCTGCATCTGGAATTATTAGTAAGAGGTCCATTGAGAAATTTAGGAATACAGAAAGTTCAAGCTATTGAGCCAATTTATTAGAGGATGAATGATTTTTCTCTCTTTATATTTTACTTATTCTCTCTAAATAATATGCAATTATAAGAGTATCTTTATACCTTTTGCTAAAGTTTTATAACACGTTATCAGCACGAAACTCTAACCAACTGAGACGGTAAAATTAAATTCTTGCAATTTATTATTATATTACCGGTTTGGCTATGCCACCAATAATATAATTTTATTCTTATAATTGGCTTTAAATTCTTGCAATTTATTATTATACAACCTGTTTAATTTGGCTATGCCACCAATAGTATAATGTTATTCTTACAATGGCTTGGCTTTGTCGCCTATTATATTCTTTAACTGTCAAGTTATATTTATGTTTTATTGTCAATTTTTAAATTCTGTTATTTACAGTAGTATCATCTATCCTTGTTGATCTTACAAGACTTGTTGGAACCTTTTTATCACTTATTAAATTGTGGGAATAACATGTATATGCGAAATACCGCATACCTGGTGAATAATCCTTTGTATTCATTTCTTATTAAATTATTGGAATAACCTGTCTACGCGGACTACCGCATGCATGGTGAAATTCTTCCGTTATTCCATTCTTTATTATTCTGTTAGAATAACATGTTTATGCGAACTACCGCGTGCTGGGTAAAGATCCATTTGCATTTTTGTATATATATATATATATGGGTCTCCATCCACAGCAACCGGTTGTTGGGGAGCAACCCCTTTTATCCAGCCGTAACAGCTTGTACCGGCTTATAAAAAAAATTATAAGGCCGGTACAAGCTGTTACGGCTGGATAAAAGGGGTTGCTCCCCAACAACCGGTTGCTGTGGATGGAGACCCTATATATATATATATATATATATATGTGTGTGTGTGTGTGTGTGTGTGTGTGTGTGTGTGTGTGTGTGTGTGTGTGTGTGTGTGACACTCCCAAAATAGGTCTATTCATCCAACCCATTCTGAGTCGCCAAATACATGGTACAGAAAATAACTATAACTTTATTACAATAATTGTCGTGTAAAATACAACAACACATATGTTGTGTGTGACGCCCCCAAAATAGGTCCAATCCATCCAACCTATTCTAAGTCGTCAAATACATGGTACAGAAAATAACTACAACTTTATTACTACAATTGTCGTGCAAAATACAACAATACATATACTGTGAATTTTAATACCAACTATAACTCATGTCCCAATTATGGACAACACCTCACAGTGATACCTTACATAAAGGTACAAACTAGAACTGTTTTAGAAATTAAAATCTTTGGAAAGTGCTCAAGGAAACCTTCGTACATGGGTGCGTCTAGGTTATAATAGATATCATATGCCCACAGAATTATCATTGGTTGACCCAATAGACCCCAAAGAAAATGAGAAGATTACTATCGTCTTCTTTCCAAGGGTGAGTCTTCTCTTGACATATAACTATCTCCACCATCTGCAATTGAACATTATGTTCAAATAAACTACAAGATCATATAGGTAGTGCTCGTAGATATACTCAGCGAGTGGATTTGCACAACCCTGTCTTATGATAACGCGAGGTTGTATGTCATTAGACATCTTGTATGATAGTGATAAAATACCCTTCCAAAGTTGGGTTCGCCTCACCCTATTGTGTTCATCAAAATCAATTATTAAATGATGTATAATATACGACACACACATCTTAGGTCGTCAATTCAATTATATATTGTATATCATGCCGTTTTATAATGTGTTGAGAAACTTTGATAGACCTGAACCATCACACTACTTCCCTGTTATTCTCGCTCGACCCAGCTACACTCTTATTACCTGAAAGGAATTGTGAAGCAAAAAGGGTGAGCACAACTAGCCCAGTAAAGAATATCATGACTAAAGATAATTACATTATCAATAGACTTCATCAGTAATAAATCAGAGATTTAGAACATATGGTAGATAATAAAACTTTTCAACCATAGTTGCAGCGGAACGAGCAATCCATTAGAAGAGTCAAATAGACTATAAAGTCTATTATCTTCTCCACGTTAAAAGTCTACCAACAATGTTTTATCCCTGTAACATCAATCAACAGTTCATATCCACAATCATATGAATAACTCATAATCATATTTGTGGTTCAAAATTCCTTTTCTCATTCAGAACGAAGATAATTTTCATCGCATGTCTTTACCTGAAACATCAAAGATCATGGTTATACCAAATCACAGTTCATGTTTTTAATCATACTAATAAATTCATCTTTGCACTACGGGTCAAAGATATTCATTAACATGTCATCTTTGCACTACGGCCAAAGATATTCAACAACAGGTCATCTTTGCGCTACGGGCCAAAGATATTCACCAATAATTCATCTTGCACTACAGACCAAAGATATTCAACAAGTCATCTTTGCACTACGGCCAAAGATATTCACCAATAATTCATCTTTGCACTACAGGCCAAAGATATTCAACAAGTCATCTTTGCACTACGGGCCAAAGATATTCATATCTCAAAGAAATATATAATCATTTCATAATTTATATAAATAATAATTATAACCATGTTGATCAATTCACCTTGCACTTAAGCTAAAAATATTCAATTATAAATTCAATGGTCATGATCATACCAGTCAACGATTCAACTTTGCACTATTGGCCAAAGAGAACTTATAGTCACGATCATACCAATAATCTACCCATCTTTACACTTAAGTCAAAGAGAAATATCATCACCGAAATTATAAAAATATTATATAGATAATAAAAATAATATGATCAACAACTGCATTTAATTTCAAGAATAAGATTCATAAATCAATGATTTTATAAAACCTTAATCCAAATGTTATAAATCACTTAATAATCTCATAATCTAATATTATTAATATTACCACAATATCTTAATCATTTCTTAAACTTATAAATAATTTAATTTAATTGTTTATACTTTACTAATTAATACATTTAATCATTCTAAAATGCCAAACTCATAAGATTTCATCACCAATAACCAAAACCCTCATCAAAAATCTGCATATACCTTATATAGGATTCTTAAGCCATAAAATCCTATTTTCCAAATTTCTTACTTCACATAACATATTTAATTCATTTACTCATAACTAGACCATTTTCATGAAAAATACCAAACCCGTTTCAAAAATATTTCTTTTCTGGGATTCAGTATAATATAGTCCCATATTGAACATATATTTTTCTCAGAATTTTTTAAATTCATTTACTATTTTTCATATGGCCAAATTGCCAAAATTTAGGCATTTATCATAAATTATACTTTTGTCCAAAAATTCTGAAATTTACACGGTATACTTTTGTTATATACATGTACTCCCAATAAAAATTTCATCAATTTTAGAATTAACCACAAAGAGTTATAAGCGTTTACTTTTAAAATAGTCTTTTCTAATAAAATCCATAACTCTTAATTTATATATCCAAAAATAGCCATTTTTGAACACAATCAACAAAACTCATCAAAATATCATTTCAAATTTTTCTAAAATTTTTGAAGGTTCAAAAAAATTTCAAAATTGAAAAACATAATAACCCTTACATACTAACGACAATATCTCTTACTATCCCTTACCTCAAAAGAGCAGTACTTCTGACTGGAATAACGCTGAACGAACTTGTAACGTATAGCAACACTCAAGATATCAAAATACTCACAAGAATACACACGATAATATATATAGAGAGAGAAATAGAGAGAAGATTTCAGTTTCTGGTGTGATTTTCAATTCTAACCTAAGCACCCTATTTATAGGAAATTGCTTAAAATACCAAAGCAGAAAATTTATTAAAATAATTTTATTTAATAAATATTCAAGCCCACCACCCAAGAATCTGAATTTCAGCAATTCACACATGTTAACCTTCTAGTAAAAGTAAAAAAAAACGTTTTTCATAAAATAAATAATTAAAACTTTCAAAAATCAATTATTTCGAAACTTTGGAACTTTAATAATTCATAATAAATAGCCTTTTATCAGAAAAATTCAAACCACATGTCCTTTTCATAGGAAATTTTATTATCTACAACTTTACAGAAGAAAGTTTTTCCAAATTTCAAACAGAAATTGACCGAAATCCACAAACGGACGATTTTACAAGCTATAATCAAATTTCAGTCAAGAAATGGGGTCCACCGACATACAAAATATGTGTTAATTATTAAATGCAACAAAAATACTCTTCCTCCTCATATACTCATATATCTCACATTCATTGTAAAAATATCATCATTTTTATATTATAATAATAAAATATTATTTTATTAGACAAGATAAAATATCAATTTTTAATAATTGTCACTTTAAAAAAATTTCTCCATCTATATCCACATAATATCAATATTTTCCTCATCGTATAAATTAATAATTAATTATTCATAAATAATATTACATAATCACAGTACTGACAACCAGGCTGTTCACAGGAAAGAGGAGGCTTTCCGATAAGAATTTTTCTTTACTGGCGTGCAATTAGGTGACCAAACCTCTCCTTAGACAGAATTTCTAGACATTACCAATAATGTTATCGAATAATATTATTCAGATAATATGAATTATTGCTCCGATAATAGAAAATAATGTGCAGTGACAATTATTAAAATAACAGTAATATAAAATATCAACGCAACAATTATTGAATCAATAAAATACTGAACAGTAACTATTGTAACCATTATTGAGTAGTGCCTTCTTACGTAAGAATCAATAATTCAAAAATATTGTGCAATACCGTGTGCTACTGTGCAACAATGCGTATTACTTTACTTTACCCACCGGGTATTCCAACAGTGTTAACGGTAATAACTACGCCGTTATTTGTAAACAACTTGTACTTGTAGTTTTCTTCATCCAATCGCTTTCCATTATGGGGGCTCACAAAAGGCTGCATCGTCGTATGAATATTCCCCGACAGGAAGAATATTCCACAAACTAATGAATATTCCCCGACAACAATAAGTATTTTATAACTACTTGCATATTTGAAAAAAAAAATCATATATCACCTTTAACTTTAACTTTTATCAATTTAACCATTTACTGAATAGTAATTATAAGAAAAATTGAATACTTTTATTTTATAAAATTCGGGGTCTTACAATCTCCCCTCTTTATGAAATTTCATCCCCAAAATTTACGTACTTGGTATTTCAAAGAGTTTAGAATACATTGCTTTCATTTCAGATTTCATCTTCCCTGTCATTATGATTTCTCCATTGCTCATCTCTTGTATTTTAGATATCATTCCATAATACAGCTTCAAAAACAAAGGTTAATTTAACAAATTAACATATCACATAATATCCCGATATTATGACTGACCAACAAATAAGCTTAGGTAGGACATACTAGCGAAGGATTTACTCATCTCTCCCCTCCTAGTTCTATTCCCGGATCTCGGCCAAAGATCATATCCCTAAGCTTTGATACCAACTGTGACGCCCCCAAAATAGGTCCAATCCATCCAACCTATTCTGGGTCGCCAAATACATGGTACAAAAAATAACTACAACTTTATTACTATAATTGTTGTGTAAAATACCCCAGCACATATACTGTGAGTTTTAATATCAACTATGACTCATGTCCCAATTATGGACATCATCTCACAGTGATACCTTACATAAAGGTACAATCTAGAACTGTTTTAGAAATTAAAATCATTGGGAAGTGCTCAAGGAAACCTTCGTACATGGGAGGCCATGCGTCTAGGTTATAATAGATATCATATGCCCACAGAATTATCATTGGTTGACCCAATAGACCCCAAAGAAAAACGAGAAAAATTACAATCATCTTCTTTCCAAGGGTGAGTCTTCTCTTGACATATAACTATCTCCACCGTCTGCAATTGAACATTATGTTTCAAATAAACTACAAGATCATATAGGTAGTGCTCGTAGATATATTCAGCGAGTGGATTTGCACAACCCTGTCTTATGATAACGCGAGGTTGTATGTCATTAGGCATCTTGTATGATAGTGATAAAACACCCTTCCAAAGCTGGGTTCGCCTCACCCTATTGTTGTTCACCAAAATCAATTATTAAGTGACGTATATATACGACACACACATCTTAGGTCGTCAATACAATTATATATTGTATGTCATGTCGTTTTATAATGTGTTGAGAAACTTTGACAGACCCGAACCATCACACTATTCCCCTGTTATTCTCGCTCGACCCAGCTACACTCTTATTACCTGAAAGGAATTGTGAAGCAAAAAGGGTGAGCACAACTAGCCCAGTAAAGAATATCATGACTAAAGATAATTACATTATCAATAGACTTCATCAGTAATAAATCAGAGATTTAGAACATATGGTAGATAATAAAACTTTTCAACCATAGTTGCAGCGGAACGAGCAATCCATTAGAAGAGTCAAATAGACTATAAAGTCTATTATCTTCTCCACGTTAAAAGTCTACCAACAATATTTTATTCCTGTAACATCAATCAACAGTTACTATCCACAATCATATGAATAACTCATAATCATACTTGTGGTTTCAAATTCCTTTTCTCATCCAGAACGAATATAATTTTTATCACATGTCTTTACCTGAAACATCAAAGATCATGGTTATACCAAATCACAGTTCATGTCATAATCATACTAATAAATCCATATTTGCACTACGGGTCAAAGATATTCATTAACATGTCATCTTTGCACTACGGCCAAAGATATTCAACAACAGGTCATCTTTGTGCTACGGGCCAAAGATATTCATATCTCAAAGAAATATATAATCATTTCAGAATTTATATAAACAATAATTATAACCACGTTGATCAATTCACCTTTGCACTTAAGCTAAAGATATTCAATTATAAATTCAATGGTCATGATCATACCAGTCACAATTCAACTTTTCACTACTGGCCAAAGAGAACCCTAGTCATGATCATACCAATAATCTACCCATCTTTACACTCCAGTGAAAGAGAATTTCAATATCAGGGTTATAAAAATGTTATATATGATAATAAAATCAATATAATCAATACATAGTTTCAATCTCCAGAGTAATATTCATAAATCAACTATAATTTGGTTAGAAAAAGAAACCAATTTTGTAGTGAATAGTACCCGTGAATATTAACTCGTGAATAGTAACTCATGAATTGTAGTTCATGAATAGTAATCTGTCGTGAATAGTAACTCATGAATAGTAAATCATGAATTGTAACTCGTGAATAGTAAATCATGAATAGTAACTCATGAATAGTAATCCCGACATGAAAAAGTTTTAAATTTGATAAAAAGTTCAAACCAATATTTTCAAATAATGATATTGAAGAAATAATATCAATTACGAAAAAAAATAACATCCCTTTCAATCCCTTAAAATCTCGTACTACCCCTTACAATCCCTTATAATCCCTTACCTCAAAAGAGCAGTACTTCTGACTGGAATACTGGATATAATGCTAAAAGAACTTGCACTGTATAGCAATATTCGAAGTACTAAAATACTCACAAAAATACACTAGATAATATATAGAGAGAAATAGAGAGAAAACTTCAGTTTCTGGTGTGATTTTCAATTCTAACCTAAGCACCCTTTCATAGGAAATTGCTTAGAACACCAAAGCAGAAAATTGAATATAATAATATAATATTTATAAAATTTTCTTACGCACACTTTTAACAATTGATTTCAGCTAATTTCAACCACCAGTGGGCCCCCCAAACATAAAAAAAATGTTTTTGTTATTAAAATTAATTAAAACTTTTAAAAATCAATTATTTCGGAACCACGAAACTTCAATAATTCATAATAAATAGCCCTTTTATCAGAAAATTCAAATCTCGCGAATTTTTGTAGAAAATTCAATTCTCTACAACTTTGCAGAAGAAAGTTTTTCCAAATTCCAAACAAAAATTGACTGAAATCCACATACGGGCGATTTTACAGGCTATAATCAAATTTCAGTCAAGAAATGAGTCCACCAACATGTTTAACATGTTTTAAACAACTTTTACAACAAAAATATTATTTCTCCTCATATACTCATATATCCCATATTTATTGTAAAAATATCACCATTATTATATTATAATAATATAATAAAATATTATTTTATCAGAAAAGATAAAATATCAATTTTCAACAATTATCACTTTAAAAATTTTCTCTATCTATATCCATATAAAATGAATATTTTTTTATCATATAAATCAATAATTAATTATTCACAAATAATATTACAGAATTACAATATTGACAACCACGCAGTTTCCAGGAAAGAGGGGGCTTTCCAATAAGAATTTCTCCTTACTGGCGCGCAATTAGGTGACCAAACCTCTCCTTAGACAAAACTTTTTTGACATTACCAATAATATTATCTAATAATATTATTCAAATAATTTGAATTATTAATCCGATAATGGAAAATATTGTGTCATGACAATTATTAAAATAACAATAATATAAAATATCAACGCAGCAATTATTGAATCAAAAATAAAATATTGAACAGTAATTACTGTAATAATTATTGAGTAGTACCTTCTTATGTAAGAATCAATAATTTGTGCAATACCGTGTGCTACTGTGTAACAACGCGTATTACTGTGTTTTAACCACAGGGTATTCTAACAGTATTAACAGTAACAACTACGCCGTTATTTGTAAACAACTTATACTTGTCGTTTTCTTCATCCAATCGCATTTCGTTATGGGTGTGACGCCCCCAAAATTAGGTATACATCACCCATCTTGAGTCGCAGATACATGGTACAGAATTCAAATACAACTGTCGTGTACAATACGACAAAACATAACTGTGAGTTTGAATACAATTATTGTCTACTAGAGATCATACAAACTCAAAAGGAGTCCTCAATACAATTATTCTCACACTATTTAACAGAATAGTGAGGACTACTAATACTATTCTCTGGTCCATCACTCCGTTCCCCGACTCGTCCCAACTATATTCTCATTTCCTGAAGAGAACATTGAAAGAAAGGGTGAGCTCAACTAGCCCAGTAAAAAATATTATGACTAAGATAATGCAGAATAAATTATCATTTGCCTTCAACAGTGTTAAACTGATAAAATACAATAAACATCAAGTTTAACTACAGCGGAACCAGCAATCCATTAAAAGAGTCAAGTAGAAAAAAAAATCTACTATCTTTTATGATTTAAAAGGTTTTTCATCATCGTTATAGCTGAGACTCAGCTTAATAAATATTCCACATCATCGAATCACCACTGCACTACGGCCAAGGATATTCTTTAGTATCACGACCACAATTATTCATGCACTACGACCAAGAATATTTGTGTATTCATTAATGGTCATGATCATGCCAACAACTGTCCATCAATGCACTACGGGCCAATGAGGATTTTTAATTTTTACATCATTTGTAATATTACGGTCATGATTACACCGAATAATCCCTGGTCATAATCATACCAAGTCCATCTATGCACTACAGGCCACAGATGACTTTCAACAAAATATAAACATGAGGATGATGACAATGATATAAGAATTCAATAAAACAAGTTCAAGAATTATTTTATCCAGGAATTATTAACGTCCAAATTTGTCAACACGATACTGTTTTGTGGTGTAAAATTCAAGAATGATCAGAAGAAGATTTCCATGAAAGGATACTGGATGAAGCGCAAATATCAAGGATATTCCACTAATTTCATGGAGTATAGAAGTCAAAGTTTTAACCAACTGAGTAATACCGAATACAATAACAAAAGATATCACCATGCATGCGATAGAGACCGCACAAACAGGTTATTCCCGCAGAATAATAATAACGGAACCAGGTCAGGTGAAATTCACACCGACAGGATGTTCCAACAAAATAATAAATAATGGAACCAGGTCCGGTGTAAAACACACAGACAGGATATTCCAACAGAATATTAAAGAATGGAACCAGGTCAGGTGTAAAACACACAGACAGGATATTCCAACGGAATAATAAATAATGGAACCAGGTCTGGTGTAAAACACACAGACAAGATGTTCCAATAGAATAATAGAAGAATGTCACCAAGTATAGGGTAAACCGCGTATACAGGTTATTCCAACAGAATAATAATGAATGGAATAACATAAGGATTTCACCAAGTATAGGGTATACCGCGTATACAGGTCATGTATAGGGTATGCCACTTTTACAGGTTATTCCAACAGAATAATAATGAATGGAATAACATAAGTTCTCTTCAAGAAGAAAGAATAACACCCCTTACATTATTAGGAGATTGAATACTGTTGTAGTGTAGTAACCGAATACTCTTCTTCTTTCTCTCTTATTCTCTCTATACTTTCTCTCTCTTTAGCTTGAGCGAATTCGTGAAAAATAATGAAGGAATGAGCTTTCTATTTATAGAAAAACTGAGGGTGGCTCTTGGTCTTAACGAAGGGTCAAAATGACTCTTGGTAATATTGAAGAGACAACTACTATTTGTGAAGGGGTAATTAACCCTTGGAACACCGAAGAGGCAGTTAACTCTTGGTAATATTGAAGGGACAACTACTATTTACGAAGGTAATTACTATTTACGAAGGTAATTATTATTTACGAAGATAATTACTATTTACGAAGGTAATTACTATTTATAAAAAAGACTCTTAGATGATGACATCTGTCCCCCCACAAATAATTAAACTTACCACAAACGTTTAATAAATGACTCTTTATATACATCAAGGATTGAATAAAAATTACCAGAAATCATTTTATTTTTAATCAACACATATTTAATCTTTCAACAATTATTAATCATTTATAACTTGTCGTCTCAATTATTGTTTAAATAATATAACATATTATACAGATGATACTATGATAATAATTGAATCAATAATATAAGAGATATGATGCAGCAATTACTGTAGCAATAATTGAGTATAGCTGAGTGACTTCTCACGTAAGCATCAATAATCAATACCGTGTGCTACTATGCAACAACGCGTATTACTGTACTTTTACTACCGAGTAGTTCAACAGTTTTAACGGTAACACTTCCGCCGTTATTTTATAGAAAGATAATTTTGTCGTTTTCTCAATCAGACAATAATTCCGTTGTGGGGTCCACCAATGATTGTGCCGTCGTACGAATATTCCCCGACAAAAAGAATATTCCCCGACCAAACGAATATTTTATAACAACTTGCGTACTTTGCAAAATTTATAAATATTACCCACAACTATAACATTATATCAAATTTATTCCATAATATTCAAAAATAATAATTATAAAAATTCATCTTTATTTATAAAAACTGGGGTCTTACAACCTCCCCTTCTTATGAAATTTCGCCCTCGAAATTAGGGTACGTACCTGGTATGTCAAAGAGGTAAGGATACCTTGATTTCATTTCAGATTCTAACTCCCAAGTCATTTCCTCAACATCGTGGTTTCTCCACAAAACTTTGACTTGAGGTATAACCTTGGAGCGTAGAATATGTTCCTTCTTATCCAAGATTTGAACAGGAATCTCTTCATACGTCAAATCTTCCGCTATTTCGTCCGGTTCTAACTCAATAATGTGGTTCGGGTCTTTCACATATTTTCGTAACATGGATATGTGAAAAATGTTATGAACACGAGACATACTTGGCGGTAAAGCGAGTCTATAGGCCACAGTTCTTATTCGATCGAGGATTAAAAATGGACCGATGAATCGAGGATTGAGTTTTCCTCTCTTTCCAAATCTTGTAACTCCTTTCCATGGAGTAACACGTAACAACACATGATCTCCTATATTGAATTCCACGTCCTTTCGATGAAGATCAACATAACTCTTTTGTCGACTTTGTGAGGTTTTTATACGTTGTCGGATCGTTTGAATCTTTTCCGTAGTCATACGTACCAACTCCGGTCCCAACAACGTTGCTTCACCCAACTCATCCCAGCATACTGGAGAACGACACTTTCTTCCATACAACGCTTCGAATGGAGCCATGCCAATACTTGCTTGATAACTGTTGTTGTAGGAAAACTCCACCAATGGTAAGAACTTGTCCCAACTTCCCTTGAAATCAAGGACACAGAGTCTTAATAGATCTTCGAGAGTTTGAATAGTCCTCTCCGACTGTCCGTCCGTCTGAGGATGATATGCCGAGCTAAATCGTAAGTCTGTGCCCATAGCTTTTTGCAAACTAACCCAAAATCGTGAAGTAAATCTTGGGTCTCGGTCAGAAACTATGGATACCGGCATACCATGCAGTCTTACAATCTCATTTATGTACATACGAGCAAGACGTTCAAGTGTATAAGTTTCTCGTATCGGTAAGAAATGAGCAGACTTGGTCAATCTATCAATAATAACCCAAATCGCATCTATGCCTTGAGAAACCTTAGGAAGACCGGTAACGAAATCCATGGTAATGTGCTCCCACTTCCATTCTGGAATTTCAAGTGGTTGCAATGGACCTTTTGGTACTTGATGCTCCGCTTTAACTCGTTGACAAGTTAGACACCTTGAGATAAACAACGCTATCTCTCTCTTCATATTGCTCCACCAAAATGTATGACGAATATCATGATACTTTTTGGTACTCCCGGGATGGATTGCAAACGGTGTATTGTGCGCCTCCATCATGATTTTATACTTTAAATCAGGGTCGTTAGGAACACAAAGTCTGGAGTTGATTCGAAGTATTCCTTCTTTATCGATTTTTGCTTCCGGCATAGCACCTTCTTGCACTTTCTTCCTCATACGCATCAGCTCCAGGTCTGTAGCTTGAGTAGCTTTAACTTTATCAATTAAAGTTGGTTCTACTCGTATATTCGCCATCGTCACATGCGTTCCTGGAGTCTTTAACTCCATCTTCATCCTTTGCAAGTCACACAAAATGGGCCCTTGCGTTGACAATATCGCACTCGTACTTGCGTGTGATCTTCTACTCAATGCGTCAGCTACCACGTTTACTTTTCCAGGATGGTTTTGGATGGTATGATCATAATCTTTCAACAGTTCAAGCCAACGTCGTTGTCGCATGTTGAGTTCCTTTTGAGTGAAGAAATATTTGAGGCTTTTATGATCCGTAAAGATCTCCACTTTCTCCCCATACAAGTAATGCCTCTAAATTTTAAGTGCAAAGACAACAGCTGCCAACTCTAGATCATGAGTAGGATAATTCTTCTCATATTCTTTGAGTTGTCGCGAGGCATAGGCTATGACTTTTCCATGTTGCATGAGAACACATACCAGCCCTTTGCCCGAAGCATCACTGTAGATGACAAATCCCTCCGAGCCAGATGGTATTGTCAGAACAGGTGCTGAAATGAGTCTCCTCTTGAGTTATTGAAAACTCTTCTCACATTCTTCGCTCCAACCGAATTTTGTATCTTTCCGAGTCAGCTGAGTCAATGGAGTAGCTATTCGAGAAAATCCTTCCACGAATCTCCGATAATAACCAGCTAAACCGAGAAAGCTACGTACTTTGGTCACTGATTTAGGTTGCTCCCAGCTTTGTATAGCTTCAATCTTTGCTGGGTCAACAGATATTCCATGACTTGATACCACGTGCCCAAGGAATGCTACTTCCTCAAGCCAGAACTCGCATTTCTTCAACTTGGCATAAAGCTTATATTCACGAAGCTTTTGGAGTGTCAGCCTCAAGTGTTGCTCATGATCTTCACGGCTTTTGGAATAAATAAGGATGTCATCAATAAAGACGACCACAAAGTGATCCAAATATTCCTTGAATACTCGGTTCATCATATCCATGAAGGCAGCAGGGGCATTAGTCAATCCAAAGGACATGACTAGGAATTCATAATGCCCGTACCGAGTTCTGAAAGCCGTCTTAGGAATTTCATCGGTTCTAATCTTCAATTGGTGATACCCGGAACGAAGATCGATCTTTGAAAATAATTTGGCTCCTTGCAACTGGTCAAATAAATCATCAATTCGTGGCAATGGATACCTATTTTTGATGGTGACATGATTCAACTCTCGATAATCAATACAAAGTCGCATACTCCCATCTTTCTTCTTCACGAATAGAACAGGAGCACCCCAAGGAGAAGTACTAGGACGAATAAAGCCAATGTCTAACAATTCCTGCAGTTGGGTTTTTAACTCCTGAAGTTCAATAGGAGTCATTCGATATGGGGCTTTAGAAATGGGTTTTGTACCGGGTTCAAGGTCGATACAAAATTCAATCTCACGCTCTGGGGGTAGGCCAGGAAGTTCTTCGGGGAATACGTCAGGAAATTCATTAACAATAGAAATATCGTTCAAAACTGACGTATTTTTGTTTAAATCTGTGACATGAGCTAAGAAAGCTTGACATCCGTTTTTCAATAAACGAATAGCTTTATGGTTTGAGATGACCGTGATTGATTTTAATGGTTTGGTCGCTTGAATTCGCATAATAGGTTGATTAGGAATATGAAAGCTAATAACCTTATGGAAACAATCAATTTTTGCATGATCAGTAGTTAACCAATCAATCCCTAGAATCACGTCAAATGCAAGTATTTTCAATGAAATAAGATCTAAAGGTAATGTGAGGGTACCGATTTGAACCAAACAAGACTTATAAACAGTGGATGTAATGAAGGTTTCTCCCAACGGAGTTTCCACAGATAAGTCAAAGTCTAATTTCTCCGGAGTCAAATTTAATCAATGAGCGCAAGTAGGAGAAATAAAAGAATGGGTAGAACCGGTATCAAATAAAGTATAGACTTCGTTAGAGTTTATGATAAGCTTACCCGTGATGACCTCATTCGGGTTCCTTGCTTTCTGGGAGGTCACAACAAACGCTCTCCCTTGCACTACCGGCTTTGGCCTTTCTGGGACGGCCTTTGGTGCCTCCATCCTAGCTGAATTTTTTTTTGGTAAACGACAAAATCGGGCCAAGTGACCTTCTCTTCCACAATTATAACATGTTTTGGACGGCATCGCGTAATTTGGACTGATGTGTCCCTCCCCTCCGCATTTGAAGCATATGATAGGTGGTCTTTCTCCTTCTTTAACAACGGGTGCTGGTGCTGACGTCTTTTCATCATTGTTGAATCTCCTCTTTTTGAAATGTCCATTCTTATTGTTTTGGCCCTGATTACCACCGAAGTGGTAACCATTCTTGGCCTGCTGATTTCCTCCACGCTTGTTGTCACCGCTTCGATGACCACTCTCGCTGGTATTATAATTTTGCCGGCTGCTCTCTTTTAGTTGAGCTGACTCGTTATCGCGCTCCACTAACTGAGCCCTATTTACAACATCTGAATACAAACACAGTTTATGAGAAATAAGATGTTGACGTATCTCCGGCTTTAAACCTCTTAAAAACATTCGTGACATTCTCTCTTCATTATCCACCAAGTGGGACGCAAACCGTGATAACTCTGCAAATTTTGCCTCATATTGTGACACGGTCATATTATTTTGTTCCAACTTAATAAACTCCACCTCCTTCATGTGGCGAATACTTTCGGGAAAGTATTTATCATTGAACAGCTCCTGGAACTTCTCCCAAGATATCTTCAGTACAGCAGGTTGAGTACGTTTTACCGATTCTCACCAGTAATCTGACTCTCCGCGCAACATAAAGGCGGCAAAGGGAACCTTTTGCTCCTCGGAGCATCCCAAGACATCAAATATCTTGGTCATCTGCTTTATCCATGTTTTCGCCATAAGTGGTTTTGGCTCTCCCTTAAACTCCGGTGGTCCCAGCTCCTTTAACTGTTTAGCGGTGATCGCCCGAGAGTTTCCCGTGTTTCCATCTACGTTTTGGACAGGAGCTTCTCTCGCCTGCTGTTGCATGAATTGCATAAAACCTCTGAACATTTGATCATTCGTCATTTGGTCAGTGTTGTTGTTTGCATGAGAATTTTCGCCTTCCTGATGCACATTATCCTGATTATTGATATGTGGTGAATCAACGATCGCCTGTGCTCCATTGCCATTCTCAACATTCTCAGATGTCATTTTCAGATACTGCCACAAAACAAAAGGTTAATTGACATGTAACATATTATCCCTATATTCTGACCGACCAATAAAATAGCACATAAACTTAGGTAGGTCATACTAGCGAAGGAATTCCCCGTCTCTCCCCTCCTAGTACTATTCTCACATCTTAGCCAGGGATCATATCCCTAAGCTCTGATACCAACTGTGACGCCCCCAAAATTAGGTATACATCACCCATCTTGAGTCGCCAGATACATGGTACAGAATTCAAATACAACTGTCGTGTACAATACGACAAAACATAACTGTGAGTTTGAATACAATTATTGTCTACTAGAGATCATACAAACTCAAAAGGAGTCCTCAATACAATTATTCTCACACTATTTAACAGAATAGTGAGGACTACTAATACTATTCTCTGGTCCATCACTCCGTTCCCCGACTCGTCCCAACTATATTCTCATTTCCTGAAGAGAACATTGAAAGAAAGGGTGAGCTCAACTAGCCCAGTAAGAAATATTATGACTAAGATAATGCAGAATAAATTATCATTAGCCTTCAACAGTGTTAAACTGATAAAATACAATAAACATCAAGTTTAACTACAGCGGAACCAGCAATCCATTAAAAGAGTCAAGTAGAAAAAAAAATCTACTATCTTTTATGATTTAAAAGGTTTTTCATCATCGTTATAGCTGAGACTCAGCTTAATAAATATTCCACATCATCGAATCACCACTGCACTACGGCCAAGGATATTCTTTAGTATCACGACCACAATTATTCATGCACTACGACCAAGAATATTTGTGTATTCATTAATGGTCATGATCATGCCAACAACTGTCCATCAATGCACTACGGGCCAATGAGGATTTTTAATTTTTACATCATTTGTAATATTACGGTCATGATTACACCGAATAATCCCTGGTCATAATCATACCAAGTCCATCTATGCACTACAGGCCACAGATGACTTTCAACAAAATATAAACATGAGGATGATGACAATGATATAAGAATTCAATAAAACAAGTTCAAGAATTATTTTATCCAGGAATTATTAACGTCCAAATTTGTCAACACGATACTGTTTTGTGGTGTAAAATTCAAGAATGATCAGAAGAAGATTTCCATGAAAGGATACTGGATGAAGCGCAAATATCAAGGATATTCCACTAATTTCATGGAGTATAGAAGTCAAAATTTTAACCAACTGAGTAATACCGAATACAATAACAAAAGATATCACCATGCATGCGATAGAGACCGCACAAACAGGTTATTCCGGCAGAATAATAATAACGGAACCAGGTCAGGTGAAATTCACACCGACAGGATGTTCCAACAAAATAATAAATAATGGAACCAGGTCCGGTGTAAAACACACAGACAGGATATTCCAACAGAATAATAAAGAATGGAACCAGGTCCGGTGTAAAAGACACAGACAGGATATTTCAACAGAATAATAAATAATGGAACCAGGTCCGGTGTAAAACACACAGACAAGATGTTTCAACAGAATAATAGAAGAATGTCCGCGTATACAGGTTATTCCAACAGAATAATAATGAATGGAATAACATAAGGATTTCACCAAGTATAGGGTATACCGCGTATACAGGTCATGTATAGGGTATGCCACTTTTACAGGTTATTCCAACAGAATAATAATGAATGGAATAACATAAGTTCTCTTCAAGAAGAAAGAATAACACCCCTTACATTATTAGGAGATTGAATACTGCAGTAGTGTAGTAACCAAATACTCTTCTTCTTTCTCTCTTATTCTCTCTATACTTTCTCTCTCTATAGCTTGAGCGAATTCGTGAAAAATAATGAAGGAATGAGCTTTCTATTTATAGAAAAACTGAGGGTGGCTCTTGGTCTTAACGAAGGGTCAAAATGACTCTTGGTAATATTGAAGAGACAACTACTATTTGTGAAGAGGTAATTAACCCTTGGAACACCGAAGAGGCAGTTAACCCTTGGTAATATTGAAGGGACAACTACTATTTACGAAGGTAATTACTATTTACGAAGGTAATTACTATTTAGGAAGGTAATTACTATTTATGAAAAAGACTCTTAGATGATGACATCTGGCCCCCCGCAAATAATTAAACTTACCACAAACGTTTAATAATAGACTCTTTATATACATCAAGGATTGAATAAAAATTACCAGAAATTATTTTTTTTTAATCAACACATATTTAATCTTTCAACAATTATTAATCATTTATAACTTATCGTCTCAATTATTGTTTAAATAATATAACATATTATACAGATGATACTGTGACAATAATTGAATCAATAATATAAGAGATATGATGCAGCAATTACTGTAGCAATAATTGAGTATAGTTGAGTGACTTCTCACGTAAGCATCAATAATCAATACCGTGTGCTATATGCAACAACGCGTATTACTGTACTTTTACTACCGAGTAGTTCAACAGTTTTAACGGTAACACCTCCGCCGTTATTTTATAGAAAGATAATTTTGTCGTTTTCTCAATCCGACAATAATTCCGTTGTGGGGTCCACCAATAATTGTGCCGTCGTACGAATATTCCCCGACAAAAAGAATATTTCCCGACCAAACGAATATTTTATAACAACTTGCGTACTTTGCAAAATTTATAAATATTACCCACAACTATAACATTATATCAAATTTATTCCATAATATTCAAAAATAATAATTATGAAAATTCTTCTTTATTTATAAAAACCGGGGTCTTACAATGGGGCCCACAAAAGGCTGCGCCGTCGTATGAATATTCCCCGACAGGAAGAATATTCCACGACCAAACGAATATTTCCCGACAACAATGAGTATTTTATAACCACTTGTTTATTTAAAAAAATTTACATATATCACCCTTAACTTTAAACTTTTATCAATTTAACTATTTACTAAATAGAAAAATTAAATACTTTTATTTCATAAAATTCGGGGTCTTACAATATATATATATATAACTATAATACTTGTATGTACATTAACGATTGCATATTCTTTTTACTAAAATAATATGCTAATAACATAAATATAAGAATATTTATATTATTTATATTTTCATTTTATCACCACTTGATGTCGTGACTTAGTTTATTTTCTCTATATCATGCATGCAATTATTTATTGTTTTAATAAATAATAAAATTGTGTTTTAACCCATAATAGATGGCAAACTTAACAAAAATAAATTTTTCTATTTTGAAAATCTCTAGAGACAACTATTTGGCTTGGGCACTTGATGCAGAATTACACCTTAGTGCAAATGAGTTACAAAAGATCATTGAATTAGGAAATACAGCTACTTCGAAACAAAATACAAAAGTCATAATTTTTCTTCGTCACCATATTGATGAAGGATTAAAGACTCGGTATTTAACAGTCAAAAATCCTTTGTCTTTATGGACACAACTAAAAGAAAGATTTAACCACCAAAAATTGGTTGGTCTCCCTAATGCCAAATTTGAGTGGCTTAATTTAAGGCTACAAGATTACAAATCAATTACGAATGAATATAGTTTCAATGTTTGTAGAATAACCTCTACTTTGATTTTATGTGGATATCCAATTTCTGAAACCCAAATGCTAAAAAAAATACTCTCAACTTTTCATCCCACCAACATGATTCTGTCACAACAATATTGATAGAGTAAGTTCATAAGAATCATTGACTTATTGTCTATCCTCCTTGTTACAGAAATGAATAATGAATTGTTGTTGAAAAACCATCAAGTATGACCAACGAGAGATATCCCATTGCCAGATATTAACAGCACGTCATTCCAGCAGAATAAACGTGACAATAGATGGTCATGTAATAAGAAGCCTTGGGGACGAAAGAATAAACGAGACCCTGTGGACAAAAGAATAAATTATTTTTTATAGATTTTTTTGAAAAAACTATTTTAAAATCAAATTTTTAAAAAAAGTTCTACTTTTTTTAAAAATCTGTTTTTTAAAAAGTTCCATTTTTTTAAAAAAATTTAAAAATTCTCTTGTTTTAAAAATCTGTTTTTTAAAAAAAAAAGCTGTTTTAAAAAAAATCTATTTTTAAAAAAGTATATTTTTTTAGAATTCTATTTTTTTTAAAATCTGTTTTTAAAAAAATTGATTTTTTGAAAAAACTGTTTTTAAAAAAATATATTTTTTATAGAATTCTATTTTTTTTAAAAAAAAGCTGTTTTCAAGAAAAATATATTTTTAAAAAAAAGTTGTTTTAAAAAAAATATATTTTTTAAAAAAATCTATTTTTAAAAAAAAAATTAAAATCTTTTGTTATATTTTATTATGTTTTTGTTATTTTTAAAACTTTAAAATGTTAATTTTTTTTAAAAAAAATCTGTTTTGATTTTTTTGTCACATAAGCAAAAAAAATTTATTTTTTTGCCACCTCAGCACCATGTCAGCGCCACTTTAACGTCTGTCAACTATTTTGGACGGAATGATCCAATTAAAATTTTTTAATTAGTTTAATGATGTAATCCAAAAAATTAAAAGTTCAGTGGTGTATTAAATAAAACGTGTCAAGTTTAGTGGTCAAAATCATAGTTTTGCCATATATATATATATATTATATATATATATATATATATATATATATATATACAGAAATGATCAAGAGTAGAATTCTTAAATAGTAGAATTCTTAAATAATAAATTTTATCAAAACGATGTAGTTTTGATAAGACGCTGTGGTATTTTTGTAAATACGCGGTGGCATAGTATTTACAAAAATGTCACCGCGTCTTATCAAAACTACGTCGTTTTGATAAAGTTCTATTATTTAAGAGAGTTCTACTACTTAAGAGGTCTACTCTTGATCCTATATATATATATATATATATATAGCAAATGTGCAAAATTTCCCCTTATGTTTTCACGGATGTCCTACTTCCACCCTAAACTAATTTTTTTTTTAAAAGTACCCTTAACGTTACACATTTTAGGTCAACCGTGCCCCTGCCCTTAACGGAGATGCCACATAGACTAACTTTGTTAATACGTGGACAATTTTTACTGACGTGGCAAAACAGAAAACTATATTTACATTATTTAATCAAAATACTTAAATTAATCGAAACAAAAAAAATACTAAAATTCAAAATAAAAAAAAGCATAACATATTTAGTGCTATAATTTTAAATTCAATTTAAATATTTGTTTACAAAAAATATTATAATTAATGATACCTTTTATATAATTTATAATTATTATAATTTACTATATAAAATTAGTATAATAATTACCTAATTTTATAGCTCGTTATTATTATTACCTTAAAATCACCTCCGTAACATGCTTACTGTTAATATGTTAAAGAAGCTTACATATCATTTAGTTCGCTTCGTCATCGTGAGATAATGTTATGCGCATTATTGGATTTTTGTAAAATTTGGATCCCCATCTTGTATGTAATTTGGATAATCTTAATGTGGTGTGATTGATTTGTTATGCCTGGTTGTTAATCTTGGCACAAACAGGAGTGTGAAATATTTGCAGAAATTATGGCTCTAGTGTCGAAGAGAATCAAGAACCATACTTCGTAGAGGGAGTGGATGGATGAGGAGAATTCATAATTGTAATAGAAGGTAAAGATAATATTTATCAATTTTTTATTCATAACAAATACATAATATGCATCATTATCCTATATATATATATATATGAATACTAAATTTATTTAATTTTAGACAATACAATCATAAAAACCTTATATAAAAAAATATTACTAAATACAAAAGAATAATACTAGAGACACAAACTATTCTACAAATATTTTACAAATTGCTGATGTGACATACTCCAGCATTACTCAATACAAAATTGTTTGTTTTCAAATATAAAATGAATCACAACAATTTTAAACTTAAGAGTTTCCTTCCAATGACGTGAAGAGTTTAGCAGTCTCCGTAACTGATGAAATTCCAAGACAATAGTTAGCATAATGAGGGCCAAAGGTTGTTAGATTCCAAGCAAAAATAACCAGACATAAGTGAGTTCTTGCCGGACTCCAGTTGAAGCTTCCATGACTAGATGAAGACTATTGGCAGTAGAAACCATCTGGTGAAATTATTTAACTTTATTAGGCTAGCAACTCCCCGATATACCTATCAGGGTTGCCTATCAACAAACTAACAGTAACTAAAAAAGCTCTCCTTATAATAGAAGGCATCCCCAGATGCCAACAACTACTACTACAAAACCAACAACCATAAGTTTCCAAGGAATATGCTGGGCCTGGGATGATGAAATGGAGCACAATATAGGAGTATTCAAGGACACGGAGGGAACCATAATCCGGTTACTAATTGGACAATTACCTTTTTGCCTCGCATTTAAACTCAATTCCTGAACAACTCCATTCTGATAGGATTTGACTAGGGATACTTCTTCAATCTCATCTGTGTTAGAAGCAGCATCGGTGGCGGAAGAAGAGTTATAATTTTCCATAGCTTCGTCAGCCTGCAATGTCAATTTAATGGAGCTCAGGATACCACATAATATCATATTATGAAAATTGGCACACAAGCTTCATCAGAAAAAACTCTTACCTCACTCACTGAAGGTTTTATTTTACTATTTTCTTCACTGTAGCTAAAACCTTTAGGCAGGCCACAAGAAATTGATCCGACTTGAAGTTTCTTCTGTAAATTGATTCTTTTTGGTTCAATTCCTTGTGTCAAAAAACCTTGCTCACTTGATTGGAAACGTGCTTGGTGAGACCTTAATCTAATACCAGTACCAATATCTTCACTGCTTACTGCATCGCTTCTGGTGCAAGATTTTTCAAGATTCAACGAATTATTGTCTTGATCACCGACAGGAACAGCAGATAAAGCATCCCGTCTGTTTTGCAAGAAATGCAAATTCCTCTGCGCTTTGTCATTATTACTGAAATCAGGAGTTACACAGTCTCCTAAAGGTGTTACCAACTGCAAAGGGAAAACTTTCTGAGACCCAGTAAAAAATCCACCACAAATAAATCCCTTGTCAAGCTGGAGTACGCATGGGGAAAATAAACTTAATGTTTCAGGAAAAAAAATGTTAGAAACACAAGAATCCAAAATCCTGGAATAAATTAAATATCCAACCTCGAGGAATATTGCATTCCAGTACCTGACCACTCTCCTTAACAAAGCCCTGTTCAACAGCTCCTGAATTTTCATATGAATATTCATTTGAACTAACTAGAAGTGAGTCCAAGAATTCATCAAGATCCACAGAATTTGTACCATCCTGTAACTGAACTCCCTTGTTGTCATTGATGAAAGTCGTGGAGCTACACAAAAAGGAGGATCCAAGCTCGTTCATCAACTGCAAATTGAACGGGAAAAAGATTTTCAAATCCAGAGGCTCTGCCGGCCCATAAAAATCACTGAAAGCATTTTCCATGTATGAATCTGGCTGAAGTATGGAACAAGAAAAATACAAAGTTTTACTTGATTACTCATTTAAGAACAAGGCAAGACGGCCTAAGATAAAATTAGTTTCTTTTCTCACCTTGATGGATGTATCTAACCCTTTACCTTCAGCGTCATCAGCAATAGGTAAAGGGGCGTCTGGAATTGTTTTGTTAGTAATTTCATCGTCAATCCCTTCAATACTTATAGGTTGCATTTCAGGTCGTTGGCTCAATATTAGGCTCACTGGCTCTAACTGAGTATCTTCAGCAGAGAATTTAACTACAGTAGGAGAAGAAACGTACTGCTCAACTTCTTCACAGTTTGAAATTTCAGCCATCTCATCTTGCTTCTTAAAAAGACGACAGAGTACAAAGGCACCCTGGCATGAAAAGAATACATAGTAAAACGAAAATAATAAGATTTTAATTATATAAAAAAATCACAACTGAAGTAAATCCTAGCTTCTTCTAAAGAATTTGAAGATGAAGGAAAACTGAATCTCCATATACTAAGAGCAAATCAAAACAAAAGCTTGAATTATGTGACGAAGTTTAGACTAAGCTGTTGATACTAGCAGATATTATTAAGAGTTTATATAAAGAAAAAAATTTATAATGAGTGCTGGATAGTATTTAAATTAAGTTCTGCAGGTTTAAATAAAAGCTCAATCAACCCTTATCACAAACTAATAATTGGGGTAGGTCCCAAAGCATAATTCTTATGGTGGAAACAAGTAACTTACTCATATGTACCAAATTCAACTATATTACAAACCATTCAAACACAATTTAACAAATGAAACAAACTAAAGCTATGCAAACAATTGGGTGACGAATAAAAATACACAATAACTTGAAAGAGGAAAGAAGACAGTATACTAAAATTGACAAGTAAAAGAAAAGGATCAAATGAATAACTTGTCCGGGATGGGTGCCATTAAGGGCCTCCTCAGTAGCCCTGTACTCGTGAATTACCCAATGAGTCCTCTGACCCTTAGGAGCACGTCCAGTATGGAAGACCAGAGTCTTCTTCCTCCCAATCACGTTCATTCCTTTACTACTCTTAATAAATCTGTCTTTGCCGGTGGCTTTCCAGTACCCGGCCACTGTTGCTCTGTTGGATCGGTTTCCGTTCTGATACTTCCGATCCTTGGGACAGAAGAAGAACCATTCATTATCAATTGATTCAACAACTGACAAATCTGCATTTGTTTTAAGAAGAAAAACATTATACAAGATCGTTTTGATATAAACCTGCCGTAATTTTAACCTAAACAAATCTTACTACACTGACGGTACTGTTTAAAACATAGATTGCGTCGAAAATTAACATAACCCCAAATTTTAGCAATGATCCAACATCAAATATGAGGGGTCTTCTCAAAGTATGAACATTTACGAAAAAACTTAAAGACGAAGCAAAGAAAAATCCCGAATATTTAGTAAGAAAACAATAGCATACCAGGTAAATCCCAAGGCTCACATTTACAAACATCAACCTCTCGTATAACACTGACTTTCTCATCAAAACCATTGATTTTTAAGTTTAGGTAGTGATTTATGAGTTCTTCGTCAGTCGGCCGAAAGCGGAATCCCACCGGCAGAGTCCCCGCCATTTTCCACCAAATATCTAAGGAAAAAAGAGAGGGGTGATATAAATAAATATATGTATATATATAAACAGAGATAAAAGGGGAATAATTTGGTGGATGAGATAGGAGTAAACCCTAGAAGAAGAGGAAGAATAATAGAAACTAGAGAGAAAAAGAGATACCTGAGGGTTTTATAGAGCGATCGAGTTGCAGGTGAAAACATCACCATAGTGAAAGCGAAGGAGGGAGTATTATATATGTTAACGCCAGGATCTTTTGCCACGTCCCAATCACAAATGACGTCCTGATCCTGCACAGTAAACACAACAACCACCAAGAGCTTGACGGCCGGACCGTCGGAGGATAGCTCAGGCGTGAAAATCAGTATATCTGTGTTCACAAGGTTAACTCAAGAGGAAAAATATCTAGTGTCTGAGATAATAATTAAGTTATGTATTATTTTTTACTTACCTCTTTTCCTTTTACCACAGCTCCACGCCCACCCCCTTCCCCGGATCACCGTGCCACCTATCATCTCCTGACATCTTTTTCTCATTTCCGGTCATTTCCGCCGAAAGCATGTACCCAGTCTCCATATTTCCCGTCACCTTTTTCCTCCGCCTCCTTCTCCGTCTTATCCTCATTAATGCCATAGAGGAAGGTGGCCGACATAATAGTCAATTGTCATTTTGAGTGATGATTACCGGTCAAAGTTGGGCTAAAGGGAATTATGTATAATGGGCTACTATGATAAATGAATCCACCCAAAAGAGACGGCCCATGCAACCAGATCCAATCTATATGGGTTTAATGAAATAATAAATGATTGAGCCCAAAACAGCCGGGTCAACATCCGATAAGAATAGTCAATACCCAAAGGAGGAGCCCAATGAATCTGGCCCAATTAGGAAAAGAATCATGGCCTAACATTGCCCCCTAGTCTTTTATTAAACAGGAAGTTTAATAGAAGACTATAAATAATATAGACCCATGACATAAGAGTTTGTGGTAAGTTGTAAAAGGTCCAGAGTGAAATTCATCAAGGCCCAATTGGATCGGTCCAAATCGATATCAAAGATAAAACCAGGAAGTCCAACGAGTATAAACCCATTCGGATTAGGAAATTTAAATCCAAAACCGGGTAGCGCCTCTTCCAATTCACCATAATTACTGTGAATTTATTGTGCCGCCTTCGATTATCGTGTAACCGCCAATTATAAAAGGCAAACTTTACCAATTTGAACAATTTTACCTGGCAATTCAAATTTCAAACCTTCAAGCTTTCTTCACTTCTATCGAATTCTCTTTGCAATCTTTGCGAATTTGTTAACAATGGCGTCTCAAGATTCCGACCAAGGCATTCCCCTGCCAGTTAAACCCATCAGCTCCATTGCTCCAGATTCAAACCCTAGCAGAGGCGCTTCGGGTTCTAGTCAAACTGCTGCAACTTCCTCAAAGAAACAGACAACAACATTTTCTCATAGTCCTTCTGAATTCTATAGGGACAATGAGCTGTACGTGCACGCCAACATCTCTTCGAAGGTTGTTGAAGCTGATCTGGATAGGCTTCGAACTCGTTGCCATATCCCAGAAACTCACCAGATAAGAATTCCGAGGTTTGGGGAAAAAATGTACCAACGTCCTGAAGGATGGATAGCCGTGACGACAACCATTCTGGAGAAAGGCATCCGATTCCCCCTGCATGCCTTCGTGGTGACCCTGTTAGGGTTTCTAGGCGTTGGGTTCGCTCAACTGATGCCAAATTCGTACATCCATATTTTGGCTTTTATAGCTCTGTGCTACGAATTCGGCGTCGATCCTTCTCTCGACCTTTTCTTCACTGTATACAAGGTTGGCCAATCCAGAGAAAAAGGGTTTAAAACCATCAGCAAGCAATCTTCAAGAACGGGGGAGAAGTTCGAGAGACGTTCTCTAGTGAATACCCCTTCAAGCAATAAAGGATGGCACGAGAGATGGTTTTACGTTAATGGGCCCGAAGTCATGTCGTTACCTGGCTGGTCCACAGATGAGAAAATCTCTACAGACTTCGGGGATGTGTCCGAAGAACGAGAAGCTGAGATAATAGAGCTTCTGGACAATTTTCCGAGGGAGGAATGGAACTATAGACTCCTTTCCAACCAAGCGTGGTTGTACAATCACAAATGTAAGTAGGAATTCATTTTGTGAATATTTGAAGTTTTTGAAATGCAAATTCTGACATAGAACTTGTTAATGTTTTGTAGTGACTTTGATCAAACCCTCGCTCTTGGAGATGAAAGAATTAGAAGACTTGTTATCTGGAAAGACGGCAGAAGCCCCCATTGATAATTTACAACAAGAAGCCCCCACTGAAGACAATGCTGGAAAGTCTGCAGATGCTAGTGCAGGATCTCCACAACCAGATGCTGCCTCCAGACTCAGTCCATCTGCCAAAAGACCGACCGAAGAGCCCCGAGCCCCCGCACCAGAAGATGAAGAACCTATTCTTCCAGAAAAAGTTCTTCAGCTTCGACGAAAGAAGAGGGCTGTCCGAAAGCCTCGGCTAATCTCCATCCCCTCTGATTCTGAAGATTTTTCCGAACCTGAACCCTCCTTCAATCCGCTACCTTCATCCACCATTCCAACAGCAACGGCCGACTCAATGCCACCGAACGAAAGTCCAGTACCCCCAACTGCCGACCCTTCACCATTGATCGTAGATCCAGTACCCCCAACTGCCGATATAATACCTCCAAACACAGATCCCATACCACCGAATATTGATATAACGCCTCCGTCCATAGACTCAGTACCCCCAGCTACTGCCCCTCCATTGGTCCGAACAAGTTTACTGGACCTTTCCGTGGAGGAACGAAGACAAATGCTTCGGATTAAAAAGTTGAGAGCCAAGATCATCCCTCTAACCCCCGATGAGCTTAGGGTTCCTTCTGCAAACACTCATCCTTCAACGAGACCCGAGGAGATTTCAACTGTAAATGAAGAAGAAGAAATAAATGAGTCTGCTGCAGAACCATCTCGAAAGAGAAAACGATCAGCTGACAATGACTCTATTCCAACGTCTTTAACTCTTCCAGTTCGGGATCCATCTCCGGCTCGATCTCCTTCCCCTGAGAACGTCTACCTGGATCCTTCTCCTGTTCGAGAGCAACCAATACCATCCCCTCCAAGGCCTTCAACACATAGCTTTCATGATGAGGCTACTGGAGTGCCAACCTTATGGCCTCGGTACAACGTCAACTTCCCATTTCATCTTTTTGACGCCTTCGTCCGGGAGAATGATGATCACAGATTTACTACTCATACGAACGGGAACTTTCTTGATGAAGGCATGAGTTATCTGGCAAAGGTAAGTGAGAATTTTATTAGGCAAACATCTCTTCACTTTCTAAAATCAACTGAACACTGTTGAGTATGTGCAGGCGGTCGCAGTCTTCGGGCGTTTACGTCCCAGGCATCTGAATGCCGAATCCGATGAGGAGACTCTGAGGAGGGAGAACAACATGCTGAAGGCTACGTTGGCTCGAGAGAGGGAGGAACATGAATCTGCCCTTCATACCAACGAGAGTCTTCAAAGAGAATTGGCCCAGACTAAGGAGGATATGAAGGAAACTCATGATGTGCTGAGCTCGGTCAGGGGAGAATTGAAGACATCAAGAGCCAGTGAACAAAAGTTATCCATGCTGAATATCCGCTTTGTTGCTGAGACCGAGGCTTTGAAGACTTCCAAAGAGGATCTTGTTGCAGCTAACCAACAACTATCGACCCAACTCCATGAAGCTCAGACGAAGGCTCGATCTACTAAGAAAGTTCAGAAGGCCAAGCGTCGTAAGCTTCGTGGTAAGATAAAGGCACTTCAGGAACGAGATCCACCTTTGACCGAAGATATGATTGCCCAAATTCGGGCGGACTATCGTACATCGGACGAACTGGGATCAGAAATCTTAAAGGTTTATTATGAAGGATATGAGGAGTGCCGTAGTATAGGAAAGGAAAAGTTGGTGGCTGCTCAACTAGATCCATCTTTATTGGATTGGGAAGTTACCAAGAACTAAAGACAATTTTATTTTGATTTATAGGATTTGTAAAAATTATCTATTTTTGTAATCAGATTTGAATATTAATGAATTCGGACTTCGTCCATTATGACTTCGGTGCGTTTGTATTTCGTGAATTCCTTAGTACTTGTGTTACTGAAAAAATACATAATAGCTTTGAGGACTCAGTTGTTACTAACAATTAATCATAACAGATGAAGTTTAAATAATGAGGTATTCCGAACTCAACACTTGGAAAAAATTTAGGAAATAGAGTTAAGGAATACTTGTTAGTTATCGAAGACTGAGACAGATCTGCTTTGTTAGGACTTTGCTTACCTCAAAAGTCTTGATCCAAAAATGAGAGATGACATTTGCCTACCACAAAGGGCCTGACAAAGTCTTAAAGATGACACTTGCCTACCACGAAGGGCCTGACAAGGTCTTAAGGACCTCCTGCCAAATAGGCTACCATCGAATGGTCAGCGAGTCCTCCCGAACCTCCAAACACCAATGACGTTTGCCTACCACGAAGGGCCTGACAAACTCATAAGGACCTCCTGCCGAAGAGGCTACCATCGAATGGTCAGCAAGTCCTCCCGAACCTCCAAACACCAATGACGTTTGCCTACCACGAAGGGCCTGACAAACTCATAAGGACCTCCTGCCGAAGAGGCTACCATCGAATGGTCAGCAAGTCCTCCCGAACCTCCAAACACCAATGACGTTTGCCTACCACGAAGGGCCTGACAAACTCATAAGGACCTCCTGCCGAAGAGGCTACCATCGAATGGTCAGCAAGTCCTCCCGAACCTCCAAACACCAATGATCAAATCGACAATCAGGGACAAAATTGATTTGAGAAAAAAGGGATTTTTATTGATGAGGATATAAATATTTACAGACTTCTGATGAGAGCTGACATTGTTCTTACTGAAAATACTTTCTAAGTCTACCAGCATGCCACGTATTCTTAATTGCTGACCCATCTAAAGCCTTCAGCCGATAAGTTCCTGGTTTCGGCACTTCAATGACTTCATATGGCCCTTCCCAGTTCGGCATCAGTTTTCCCAGATTTTGAGGTGTGGATGCTTCAACTTCTCTAAGGACGAAATCTCCTACTTCAAATCTGCGAAGCTTTACTCCCTTATTGTAATGTTTGGCTACTCTGCGCTGATAGGCTGCCAATTTGATCAGAGCTACTTCTCTAACTTCTTCAAGCAAATCAAGATTAGCTTTCAATCCCTCTTCATTGTAGATTTCTCTGTATTGACTAACTCGAAGACTTGGAGATCCAATTTCGACTGGGACTAAGGCATCAGTGCCATAGGCCAATCTGAAAGGTGAATCCCCTGTTGTAGTTCTCGGAGTAGTGCGATAAGCCCATAACACACTAAGCAGCTCTTCAGGCCATCTGCCCTTAGCTTCGTCTAATCTGCGTTTGATTCCGTTCAGGAGGGTTCTGTTGGTTACCTCGACTTGTCCGTTTGATTGGGGATGGGCCACCGAAGTCTTTCTGTGCTGGACCCCCAATTCTGCTAGAAATGCTTCAAACTTTGATCCAACAAACTGACGGCCATTGTCTGATATTACCACCTTAGGAATTCCAAAACGGAATACAACTGATTCCTTCATGAATTTCAAACATTCCTGTTCTGTTATTGACCTAAGTGGCTTCGCTTCTACCCATTTGGTCATATAGTCTATGGCAACTATAACAAAACTGACCTGGCCCTTTGCTTTTGGTAGTGGACCCAATATATCAACCCCCCAGACAGCGAAGGGTATAGGAGATAGAATCGAGTATAGCTCTTCCGGTGGCTGATGTGGTATTGGACTGTTGAGCTGGCATTTCTCGCACTTCTTGACATATTCGGTAGCTTCTTTGAAGATTGTAGGCCAGTAGTATCCCTGACGAAGCACTTTATAAGCTAATGACTTAGCAGCCATATGGTCGCCACAAATTCCTTCATGCACTTCTCGGAGAGCGTATTCAGCTTCTGATGGAGTCAGACATTTCAATAATGGAGAAGAGAAGGCCCTTCGGAAAAGATCCCCATCAATTAGAACAAAATTAGCACTTTTGTACTTGATTTTCTTGGCTAGCATCTGATCCGAAGGTAAGACGCCATCTGCCAAATATTCTAAGTATGGAGTTAACCAACAGTTAGTTCGGTCGACGCACATCACCACTTCATGACGAACACTAGGATGCTGTAAAATTTCTAAGTAAACCGACCCATCAAAAGTATCAACATCCGTAGTGGCTAATTTGGAGAGTGCATCGGCAATTGAATTTCTGTTACGTTCGATCCCTTGAAATTCGTAGGACTGGAAATACTGAAGTCGCTCTTTCACTTCTGCCAAATACTTGATCATTTTCGGGCCCCTAGCTTCATACTCTCCAGAGAGTTGTTTGACGACTAACTGGGAATCACTGTAGATGACCACCTTCTGTACTTCAAGACTCTTTGCCAATCGTAGTCCGGCGAGTACTGCCTCATATTCAGCTTCATTATTAGTTGCTTTAAACTGAAATCTGATGGCTTGCTGCACCTTGAATCCCTCCGGACTCGTCAGAATAATCCCGGCTCCACTGATGTCTGAGGTAGAAGACCCATCTGCATATAGCGTCCATAGACCATCCTTCTGCTGGAGAACTGCAACCGCCCTGTCAACCCCTTCAGCTTCGGCCACGACTTCATCAGGTTCGGAAAACGAACATTCAACCACAAAGTCAGCTAACGCTTGTCCCTTAATGGCGGTTCGGGGATGATATTCAATAAAAAATTGGGACAACTCCATCGTCCATGCAGCTAATCTCCCCGATACCTCTGGTCTTCCCATAACCTTCTTTAGAGGCTGATCTGTGTATACTATTACCAATCTACCTTGGAAGTATTGCCTAAGCTTTCGACTAGCAATTAATAGAGTAAAAGCAAACTTTTCAATATTAGGGTACCTCGTTTCTGCATCCCGAAGCACATGACTTACATAATAAACTGGGCGTTGCTTGCCCCCCATTTCTCGTACCAGAACTGCGCCCACCGCCAAATAACTAGCTGCTAAGTATAAATACAGAGGCTCTGTAGGAACGGACTTTACCAGCAAGGGTGCCGAAGATAAATAAGACTTGATATTTTGAAAGGCATCTTCACATTCCAAAGACCATTGAAAGGTTTTTGCATTCTTCGGACCTTTCAGAGTGTCAAAAAACGGCAAACATCTTTCTGCAGACTTGGACACAAACCTTCGCAAAGCTGCAATCCTTCCAGTCAGACGTTGAACGTCTTTAAATGACTGAGGAGTCTTCATGTCTAAGATCGCTTGAATTTTTTCTGGATTGGCCTCAATTCCTCTCTGACTAACAAGATAACCCAAAAATTTACCAGATCCCAGACCGAAGGTGCACTTTGTGGGATTTAGCCTCAAATTGTGATGACGAAGGGTCTGAAAGCACTCTTCTAAATCGTCCAAATGTTTATGCACCAACATGCTTTTGACAATCATATCGTCCACGTACACCTCAATGTTCCTGCCCAACTGATATCTGAAGATATGGTTCATCATCCTTTGATAGGTGGCTCCGGCATTGATGAGGCCGAAAGTCATTTTCTTATAAGCATATACCGAACGATGCGTAATGAACGCCGTCTTCGGTATATCCTCTTCACACATGGAGATCTGATGATATCCAGAAAACGCATCCATAAAACTCAATAAAGCATGCCCCGAAGTGGCGTCAATAAGTTGATCAATGTGGGGCAGTGGATAAAAATCTTTCGGACAGGCTTTGTTCAGATCAGTATAATCGATGCAGACTCGCCATTTACCATTCTGTTTCTGGACCAGCACGACGTTCGCCATCCACTGCGGGTAGTCGATTTCAAAAATGAAATCAGCTGCCAGCAATTTTGCAATCTCCTCATCAATGATTCGCTGTCGTTCAGGCGCAAAAATCCTCCTCTTCTGTCGAACATGCTTCTTTGACGGATCTATTTCTAGCCGGTGTTCAGCGATGTCCCGGCTTACTCCAGGCATGTCTTGGGGTTCCCATGCGAAGATATCAACATAACACCTCAGTAGTTCCATGAGGTTTGTTCGGAGGGGTTCTGGTAGATCCGAACCTATCTTTACTACCTTATCCACTTTGCCCGGGATAAGTTCTATCTCTTCTGTTTCTTCGGCCGGTATGACTGATGGTTCAGAACTGCTCTCAGTAAAGGGCTCAATTTCTATCGCCATGGCATGCTTCTGCTTTGACACTCCCACTCCCGAAGTAATCACAGCATTTCTATAACATCTTCTGGCCAAATCCAAATCCCCTTTCACTTCGCCCACCCCATGTGCCGTAGGGAATTTGATTTTAAAGTGAGGTATTGAGGTCACAGCTTGCAGAGCAATTAAAGTGGGCCTCCCCAAAATAGCATTATAAGCAGAATCAACATGTACAACATAAAATTTACAAATAATCTCTACCTGTTGAGGGGCCGTGCCGAAAATGACGGGTAGCTCAATGGTTCCAGCAACCTTGACCGGATCATTGCTAAAACCGTACAGAGGAGCCTCCTGCCCTATCTCCATCTTTCGTCCATCCAAATTCATCCTCTGATAAGCGTGGGCATACAGGATATCTACAGAAGACCCATTATCTACCATCATCCGCTTCATATCTACAGAACCCACTTGTGCCGTTATCACTAACGATCCTTCATGCGGTTCGATGACCTCTGGAGGGTAATCTTCATTAGTAAAGGAGATCACCGTATTCGGAAAGGGTCTGTCGGTCTTCGGGAGGGATCCCGCCACCGACATGACCGAGTCCAAATAGCTTCGGCGTTTCTTTCCGATTAATTTGCCAGAAGTGCCTCCAGTGATGACATCGATCACGTGCCTAGCAGGTTGTCCCGAAGTTTGCAACGCCTGCTGAACTGGTTGGGCCGCTGGGACAGGTCCTTGGTTCTGTTGTTGGTTAGTTCGGGCAGCCACATACTGAACTAAAGCCCCACTTTGCACCTTTCTTTCAATGAAGTCTTTCAAACTAGCACAATCATTTGTATCATGACCCGAAGCCTGATGGTAATCACAATATTTACGAGGGTTTCCTTTTCCCGGCTTGATATTATCTCGAGGTGGTTCGAAGATAGGTTGATTTTTGATTTGTTCCAAGATAACAGCCCTGTCTGCATTGAGTGCGGTATATGTCCTATTCACCCTCTGGGTCGGCGCGGACGAACGTCCTCCTTGTCTCCAATTGTTATACTTCTTTGACCCGCTCTCATAACGATCTTTGTTCCCTTCATTCTTCTTTTGGTCTCCATCAATTTTATCCCGATCTGTCTCCCTGGGCCGTTCTGAAGAAGGTCGTTTGAGGCTACTCATAGCCTCCTCCACCACAATATAACCTTCGGCTTTATCAAAGGCTTCGGCAAGACTCTTCGGGTGATTGAACATTAATTTCTTCACCAACTTTTCCGATTTGACCAAATCTAATCCATTCTGAAATAGTCCCACAGCTTGTAAATCATTCAAATCGGTTACTTGACCGACGGCTTCACGAAACCGTTTCACATACTGGCCTAAAGACTCGTTAGAATATTGTCGGACTTGAGCCAATGAACCAGTCGGTTTTCCCCTTCTTCTGTTGCTCCCAAAGCGAGCATGAAACTTGCTACACATATCTTCCCAGGATGAGATAGAATCCGAAGGTAAAGTCCCCATCCATTGCCGGGCATCTTTTCTGAGTGTGGTGACAAAAGTATGACACTTAGCTGCATCGCTAAAGTCATAATAGTCCATAAGTCGGTCAAACGCCTGACTATGGTCGTAAGGGTCTCCCGATCCATCATAACTCTCGATATGGGGCAACTTCTTGGTGGGGTCAGCTTTTTCACTAAGAATTTCCGCGGAAAAAGGAGATGCCTTCTTTCCCGGAGTGTCTTTGGTTTTTTGTACTTCGGCAAGTTGCTTCCGAAGTTCTTTCAATTCTTTGACCAGATATTCTACGCCTTCTGGTTGAGACGATGCTTCTTTCTCGGGTGATTCTTTCCTCTTCTGTTTAGACTGGTTTCTTTCGACAGGTGCTTCAACATTAGAGGGACTCTTTCGATGACGAGTGTCTACAGGGTGGTGTACCCTCAGTAAACTCTCGGGAGTAAGCTCTCTTGATGGACTTCGCCTCCGAAGCCGGGTGCTATGGTGAGAATGGGCAACAACAAGTGCCTTCCTTCTGTACTCTGGGGTGTGCTCCTTGGATCGACCCCTTCGTTCGCTTTGCCCCCGTCCCCTAGAATTAGTAGGGCGATATGTCCGTTTTGATCCTGGAGGGGTAGGGCTTCGGGACTTTCTCCTTTTCTTGATTCGGCCCAACGATTCTCGTCCTGAATGAGCAGGTTCCTTTCCCCTCCGATGATCACGTTCTTCAGATTGAACATAACTGAGCTCTTCATCTCTCATTTCTGTCATTCGAGCCATTTGTTCAGTTATATCCTGTCGTTGTTTCATAAGTGCCTCCATGGCTCTATCCGCTTCATCGGCCATTTTAGCCAGTCGTGATGCTTTCTCGTCTTGATCGTTTCGGTATCGAGTTCTAGGCGAGGTGCCTTCTACCCGTCTCCGATCACGATCAGACCCCTTCTCTGTCGGGAAAACAAGTTTACGCCTAACGTTGCTCATGATCCTTGGCCGAAGATCTTCATCCGATCGTTTGGATGCGGTGCTAGCATGAACACTTATTGCTGGTCCCAAACGATCCTTGACAGACACTCGCGGTGTCGATTCACTGACTGGCATGGGTTGCCCTTCGGGCGTAGGTGTTCGACTCTTCATTATGAGTACTGGATAGAATAAAACAAGATGGGTGATTGGAAAATACTCAGGACACTAGAACTCAGCCCTCCTTCTAGCGCCAATGTTAACGCCAGGATCTTTTGCCACGTCCCAATCACAAATGACGTCCTGATCCTGCACAGTAAACACAACAACCACCAAGAGCTTGACGGCCGGACCGCCGGGGGATAGCTCAGGCGTGAAAATCAGTATATCTGTGTTCACAAGGTTAACTCAAGAGGAAAAATATCTAGTGTCTGAGATAATAATTAAGTTATGTATTATTTTTTACTTACCTCTTTTCCTTTTACCACAGCTCCACGCCCACCCCCTTCCCCGGATCACCGTGCCACCTATCATCTCCTGACATCTTTTTCTCATTTCCGGTCATTTCCGCCGAAAGCATGTACCCAGTCTCCATATTTCCCGTCACCTTTTTCCTCCGCCTCCTTCTCCGTCTTATCCTCATTAATGCCATAGAGGAAGGTGGCCGACATAATAGTCAATTGTCATTTTGAGTGATGATTACCGGTCAAAGTTGGGCTAAAGGGAATTATGTATAATGGGCTACTATGATAAATGAATCCACCCAAAAGAGACGGCCCATGCAACCAGATCCAATCTATATGGGTTTAATGAAATAATAAATGATTGAGCCCAAAACAGCCGGGTCAACATCCGATAAGAATAGTCAATACCCAAAGGAGGAGCCCAATGAATCTGGCCCAATTAGGAAAAGAATCATGGCCTAACAATATATTTTGCCGAGTTGGAGGAAAGAGAGTAGAGGAAAGGAGAAGGAAGATGCCGCGTAATTTAAATTATACTACATACCGCGTACAGAAGTTAACAGTATTTGTGAGTTCTACGAAGAAGAGAAGAGAAGAGAAGAGAAAAGAAAAAAAAGAGGGACAGAAATTAACTTTAGCGTAAGTCGGTCAATTAATTAATATAATTTTTATTTTTATTTTTATTTTTATTTTTATATATTGATTAATTAATTAAAATTAATTTCATATTAATTATTCTTAAAATTAAGAGATCAATTTTTTTAGGAGAAGAGAGATATTTTTTTAAAAAAAAAATTCTCAAATTTAAAAAGATTTAGAAAAAATATTTATTAAAGACTTGGATGACATTCTAAGCCATTTTAGTGGCTCTTAAATATAATCTCATAATAAAATAATAATAATATATTCTCTTAACTTAAAATTTTCTTCTAAAACTTACAAAAATAATAAAAAGAAAGTAAATTTTCATTTTTTTCACTCTCTTTTTTCTTATAAGTTTTAATTTTATTTTATTTTCTTCTCATCCCAAATTCACAAATACAGTGCAAGTCAGATTAGTCAAAATGATTTCTCATAATACCATATGTTTGTGAGTCTTAAATTGAAATAAAAGAAAATGAGAATGATAAAAAAATTTATAATAAATGTAAAATAGGAATTGTTATTTATTATTTAAATAAGGGAAAATTGCTATTTTACAACACGAATATTTATTTAAGTTACTATATACTCCCTCCGTCCCAAATTAATTGCTCAGTTTTGACCTTTTAAAGTCAAATTAACCATTTTTAAAACTAATCTTTTTACTATTTTTGCTAAAATATAAGTGAAGAGATTATAACCAAAAGAAAGTATATACAATTTATTACTAATCCTAATTTTTATAATTTTAGAAATATATTTATATATGCTTAATTATTAATTCTAAAAATAGTCAATTTGACTTAAAAAAGTCAAAACTGAGCAGTTAATTTGGGACGGAGGGAGTATTTATGTAAGAGAATTCTTGTGAAATTATTAATTCGCTTGTGAAGATATCGATTTTCACAAAAAATTCTTAATTTATAAATTTTTGGGACAATAGAAGGAGAAAAAATTTAAACAAAATTTCTTCCATTTTTTCCCCAAAGTTTAGAATATTTAAGAAGAAATTCATGATACATACTAAAATGTCAAATAATTGCTCCATTCTAAAATATTGAATTAATATTAATTTTTAAGGTTTATTTAATATATTTTCAATTCAAAGTTTGTAGGAATAATTTAGTCTTATACAATGTAATTTTAAAAATTGTAAATTATCTACATATTAGAATAAAGTAAAAGATTTATCTCTTTCATTAAAAGTTAATTCTTTTGTAAAGCAGAAAATTAATAACAATAAATAATTATTTTAGTCCTGGTCTTGAATGAAGACCAGAGAAGAGGTCATACGATTACTTTTTGTGCTCAAATTCATTAATTTTAAAATTAAAATTTATATTATTTTTGTCAAAATATAATTAACTCATAGAATATTCATTTATTCTTTTTATGGTTTAAATATAAATTATTACTCGACTCTCTTTTTTCACTGAATCACTTTAATTAAATAATTAAACTGTTATTTTTTTACATATTAGTCTAATTAAAGCTCACATATGATATGACTTGACCATGTGACATTACAATATTAATGTGTTAAAAAGATTCAATTATTCCATTAATGTAAATCATTTTATGAGATTAAAAGGACATAAATGTAAATAACCCAAAAAAATAAAAATATTATTTATCGCTATCAATTCACTTATTTTAAGTAAATAAATAAAAATAACTTGAAAACATTATTAGCCATATTAGTTTGAAAAAATGTAACTAGAACTTTATTTAATTAAAAAACCTAAAAGTCAACATTTTTTTATAAAGCTAAAAATCACATCAAGCTAAACAATATCAGAAAGATATAACATTAACGTATATGAAAAGTAGGACAAAAAATAAATGATACTCCCTCCATTCTTATATGTAGGTTGTTTTAGATTTTTTTTTATTTTTAATTATTTGTCATTTGTGATTATCTAGAAGAATTGATTACTATTTATCCTAATTTGCTCCTTATTACTCCACTTAATCTTTTGATTCATATTTATGAGTTAAGTGAGGTGAAGGGTATTATAGATAATTGATACTATAGTTAATGCTTTTTAATTATTTTTTTAATTCTTATGCACATGTATAAAATGACCTATATTAAAAAACGAAGAGAGTACTACAGTATTAAATGACTTTCTTACAAGTAATAATACAAGATCGAAGATTCTCCTACTTATTGGAAGGGGAAGGGGAAGGGGAAGGGGGAGGGTTATGTTTCCAAGCAAGGAACAAGGACATAGGTAGAGCATATGGCCAGAGTCCCGAGTGTTGTGTCATTTTAATTCCAAGCTACCACCGCCAAGGAAACACAACCTTTTCTTCTGCTGCTGCTGCTGCTGCTGCTGCTGCTTAAATCATTAATATCACCATACTCGTACCAATCCCCCTATACATACTCTCTCCGTCTCAAATTAATTGTTCAATTTTAATTTTTTAAAATTAAATTGACTATTTTTAAAACTAATTTTTTTACTATTTTTACTAAAATATAGGTGAAGAGATTATAACAAAAAAGAAAGTATATACTCCCTCCATTCCTATATGTAGATCGTTTTAGACTTTTTTTTATATTCCTAATTATTTGTCGTTTGTGGTTATCTAAGAGAATCTATTATCTATTATTATATATACTAAATCACAGTACATGACACCATATATTGACAAATGTCCTTCTACAAATTCAACACTTGTCCATCTTAAATAGTTTTAATTATGTCTCAATTATCTTAATTATATCCTATCCTTTTTAAAATTATGGATAAATAATAACAAACTAATTATCTTAATTATATCATATCCTTTTTTAAATTATGGATAAATAATAACAAACCAAGTAGAATTTAATCTTTTCAATAATTGATGAGCACAATTTTATATGGATAAAACTTCCTAACTGAATTAGAGTTTGAAATAATGTTAATAATCATCTGACATAATCCTCCATGCATATACATACATATATATATACGTATATTAATCAGGCTAATTATTTATTCTCATAAGTGAATAGCAACCATGACTTCTTCTTCTTTCACGGTCAATTTTTCTCTTCTTTTTCGTTTTGTCTCTCTGTCTTTCTTCTACTTATGTCATTCACGTTTCGCACGATGGAAGAGCCATTATATACATACATTATTACTTACATGTTACAGCTATATGCATGAGTGTGAAACATAACCCCCAGAAGCGGGTGGAATTATTTCATTGATTTGCCTATTTTCTAAATTTTTAGATATTATGTGTTTAAATTTGAGATTATTGCATTTGCATTTAGTTGCTGATATGCAGAATAATGTTTGTAATTGATTTGATTGATCTGATTTTTGTGTTGTCAATCGTGTTTAATTGAAAATTTTGGTGAGTTTTCGATTGAAAAGTTTGTGTTTAGATTAGAGCTATTCATGTTTCTTATATCAACAATAAAGAACTGGGTTTATTTCTTAATTTGATTATTTAGTATTTTTATTTTAAGTTTGTATTTTGGTTTTGTTAATATTATAAATAAACACAAACATGTAAGTATGCATGTAAATGATGAGGACATGAGATATTTTATTGGTATGACCTGTAGAGTTTTGGTTCTAATCCACACTCCCGAGTCCCGTGTACAAATTTATTTTTTAATTGTTGCCTTTATTTAGTACAAATTTACTCTTTTAGACTTATTCGTTTTAAATGTGTTATGGTCTTTTTTTGTGTGACTTTATCTCTAATCCGATTATACTATTTGATCATCGCACAATAATATACTATTTTCTTATTACATTTTAATTTATTAATTGTACGCACATATTTATTATTAAAATTTTGAATAATCCCCCGTAACGCGGGGGTTTGTATCTAGTTGATTACTATTTTTCTCAAATTTCCCCTTATTACTCAACCTAATCTTTTGATCCATATTTATGAGATAAGTGAGGTGAAGGGTATTATAGACAATTGATATTATAGTTAATGCTTTTCAACTATTTCCTTAATTCTTGTGCACATGTCTAAAACGACCTATATTAAGGAACAGAGTTATAATTTATTACTAATCCCAATTTTTATAATTTCAAAAATATATTTATATATACTTAATTATTAATTCTAAAAATAGTCATTTTGACTTTAAAAAGTCAAAACTGATCAATTAATTTGGGACGTAGGTAGTATAATAATTTATGGATGGATAGCTGTCTCATAAGTCATAAATAAATAAAGAAAATAATATTCGAGGAAAGGGCATAACTCTATTTTTGTATATGTATCCAAATTACACTTAAAATAATATATTTTATAAAAATTCTTATTGGAATAAATATTATACATTTTTTTAGAGTCACAAAAAAAACTATGTCCCATTTTCATGTCCATCGTCTGTCCGTATAGAACTACTCCTAATATTGTTAATTGTATTACTGGTCAGCAAAGGACGAAGCCACATAGGGGGTTACGAGGTCAATTGACTCCATTAATTTTTTATTTTATTTTATACTCCCTCCGTCCCATGATAAAATTTTTTATTATTATTTTGAGTGGTCACATGTTAAATGTTCATTTTCCTTTAACAATCAAATTTTTACACATATTTTCCTATTATACTCGTAGCATTAAATATCTAATACTTTTCTTTTTCTAATTATCTCCCCATATTTAATGACATTATTATGGGCAATTTTATCATTTTATTCATCTTCTTAATATGCGTAAAAAGTCCACCAAAATTTTTATCCTGTGACAAATAGAGTAATATTTAAAAATTTTACGTCTTATATATAAATTGACTCTATTAAAATTTATAATATATGGGGTTAAATTAAAATATTATAACTTTCTCAATTAAATCTCAATCTCATATCATTCATACATCCTCTATATCTATATATGTATATTCCATATAATTTTTTAAAACTAATTAATAATTTATTTTACACTATTTTTTGAAATAATTAAGCAATTAATTATTTATGATTTATATATACAATCCGAAAGTATAAATTATTATAAAAAAAGGGTTCAGAGACCTGCCCCAGTTAAATAATTTATAATCTCATAATTATTTTGATCCTACTAAATATAAATTTTGACTTCGTCACTTCTAGTCAATTATTAAAGAGGTCTTCTAGATGTATATAAAAATTAGACATTAGTTTATTTGAATTTTACTTATTTATATTTTTATTCACCATTGGGAGTCAAAGTATAAATAAATAAAATTTAAATATACTACTATCCAATTTTTATGTTCTAACTTCTAATAGAATTTTTGATTACTAAAATAATAATAACAATCCAACTTAACCTCGTCATAAAGAAAAACTAAAAAGAGTTCAGAAGGTATGTTCTACTAATTTATTGGCCCATTTGATTTTTGGCCTCTATTAACGTCGATGGCAGTATCGTGATACTTAGGGGCTGTTTGTTTAGAGCTGAATGGGTCTGAATGGCTGAATCGGTAAGTGGCTGAATCATTAAGTGCGTTTGTTTTGAAAAAAAATCGTCTGAATGGCTGAATCGGTCAGATGCGTTGGCTGAATGGTTAAGACCAAATTTTTGGTCTGAATGGCTGAATAGTTGGCTGAATGAAGTAAAAAAAATTAAAAATAATAATAAAAATAATAAAAAAATATTAACTATTATATTATGTAATATTAAATAAATTTACAACAACTTTGAATTTTTTCAGAGGGGTAAAATATTAAAAATATGTCATTCAGATCTTTAAGATATGTCAGTTATCAAACAATTTTTTTCATTCAGATTCAGCTCATTCAGATTCAAATTCAGATTCAGCTCATTCAGATTCAGATTCATTCAATTTTTATCAAACACCCCCTTAGTCTCATGAACTAAAAACCCTCACTTAATATATATATAGACACATTCTGATTCTAGGTTTTTGTCTCCCTTCCCAAATCTTCATTGCTGTCAGAACCGGAGAGAGAGCAGAGATGAAGACGATTCTTACATCCGAAACCATGGATATCCCTGATGGTATCAAGATCAAAGTGAATGCCAAGATGATCGAAGTTGAGGGGCCTAGAGGCAAGCTCACCCGCAACTTTAAGCATCTGAATCTCGATTTTAAGCTCATCACCGATGAAGCCACCGGCCAGAAGAAGCTGCAGGTCGACGCCTGGTTCGGCTCTCGCAAGACCACCGCCGCAATCCGCACCCTCTCAGCCACGTCGAGAATCTGATCACCGGCGTCACCAAGGGTTACCGATACAAGATGAGATTCGTCTACGCTCACTTTCCAATCAATGATCGGTAACACCAGCGCCTCCATTGAGATCCGTAACTTCCTTGGAGAGAAGAAGGTATATCTCTGACCATTTCTCGTTATTTTTTGTGATACCGTATATGTTTTATTTTTGGTTGTATGATTCGTTTAATATTCTGATATGGAAATTACATTGTGTTTTTAATTATCTATAATATATATAGTGTTTTAAATATCCATCTCTTTCGGGAAAAAGTCCCATTTTAATTTGCAAAATCCTAAAATTCAAATTGTCAAATTGTGATGGGATTCATGTGAACGGAGGGAGGAGTTGTTTTTTACAGACTGCAATGAGAAGAATATTTGTAGTTTTGAGAACGTATATAAGTTGTCATTTATTGCGGAATGTCACAAATGTTTGTGATTGACTGTATTTGACATTCTAGCTTTATATAAAGAAAAACTGAACTTTGTGAAAACTTATAGACTTGCAATAAGTCTATGGGGACATTTTTTAGTGACATTTCTAGTGACATTTTTTTTAAAAAAAAAATTTTGGTTTTTTTTTTTGTAATATCTCCCAAAAAATGTATAGTATTTATTTCAACTTAAATTTTTGTAAAAAACAGTGTTTTAGGTGTAATTTGGATACATACAAGAAATAGGGTTGTATAGACTGTACATGCCATGTTTCTTGTATGTATCCAAATTACACCTAAAACACTGTTTTTTATAAAAATTACAGTTGGAATAAATACTATATATTTTTTGGGAGGTACTAAAAAAAACCAAAAAATTAAAAAAAAATTAAAAAAATGTCACTAAAAAAAATGTCCCCCTAGAAGGACTCATAGACTTGTTTATTTCACAGTTGAGAGTGATTCAACTTGTATTTGAGGAGTCTGGGGAGATAGTCTTTTTATGATGTAATTATTGTAGAATGCAGGTGAGGGGAGGTGATTGGTCTGAGTGATATTCTTTATATGCTTTTATTAAAGTTTTAACTTTGTTTTAATGTGTAATGGCCCAAAGCATCTTGTGGGCAATCTATCTATATCTAGACCTAGATTTACAGCATATTTTAGCTGTTTGGTTCTTCTGTAAGTTTCTTTCACCCAGGAAGTTTCATTTAATAATACTATTAGATAGTATGTCCATCAATTTAAGCTCTGATTGTTTATCCTTGTTGGTATGCCTTTTTAGGTTTGTTCTTATAATTCTTTTGGTTTTAGAACCTTATTGCCCCAACAATAAAAATGTTTTGGGATGCAAGATCATTGTTTCCTAATTTTACATTTCTATTTCCTATTCTTGCCTTGTTTAATGCAATGTGAATTGAATCAATCTAAAGTATATTTGTGTAATTTGCATTTGATAATTCAGCTGTTTTTTGACATTTGCATCTAAAAACAGGAGGTATGAATATGTAATGACAATGTATAAAAGTTATTCTATATTGCTGTACCAACTTATAGTCTCTAGTTAGGCTGTTAGGGTTAGAACTTTAAATATCTTATAAAGGCATTTATTTTGAATGATTGTCAATATAGTTGAATGGTATACTCTTTGAAATACTTTGATAGTAGCAGTAAACAGGTGCTTGAACATGTCTTATGCGAGTGTTAACTTGTATGAAAGCTTCAAAAACTGGTATTGGTCACATTCTAGATTTATTTGGCACCTTGTAGCTTATTATGTCCTTGAAGAGGAGATGCATTGATCTGTGGTGCATGAAATATACTACTGGTTTGAATGCCTTCAAATTTATTGTTTACTTCGGATTGCTTTAGGTGAGGAAAGTTCAGATGCTCGAAGGGGTTTCAGTTACCCGGTCTGAGAAGGTTAAGGATGAGCTCGTGTTGGATGGTAATGACTTTGAGCTTGTTTCCCGTTCTGCTGCCTTGATAAACCAGGTATCAGACTATCTCTCGCTTATATTTACACTCACGGACATTGAGTTATGTCATGTGGTGAGGTGATCACCTACACATTATGATCTGTCCTTTGTGAAGTTTTTTGGAATTATACTCCTTGCACTTATATTGCCATCTCTTTTTGTTTGTACAGAAATGTCACGTCAAGAACAAAGATATCAGGAAGTTCCTTGATGGTATCTATGTTAGCGAGAAGGGAACTATTTTGGGAGAGACCAATTAGTTAGGCAGTAGTTTATACATAGCCGTTTCTTTTTTGACCAGATAATTCATTTCACCCTCTAGTTTGTTAGAACAACTTCTAGTTTGAAATTGATTTTACAATTTTGTGTTGAGACTTGTGAAATCTCCATTTTGAAGTTTAAAGATAGTTAATGTTGAGTTTGTTAGAACTTCTAGTTTGAAGTTGATTTTACAATTTTGTGTCTGAGACTTGTGATGAAATCTTCATTTTGAAGTTTAAAGATAGTTAGGTGGTGTTTGATAAAATTGAGTGTTAAAATCTGAACAGTTTAGACGTCTGAATAATATAGAGCATCGGAATAGAATTGTGTCTTAATGAAAAAATGTTGTTTGATAATTAATTTTTTCAAAATGTTTGAATAACAATATTTTTTCATTTTAACCCTTTGAACAGTTTAAACAAAACCTGTTTGATAATCAGAAGGTTTGAATAGTATTTTAAATACATATTTATAATGTTTTGACCACAATATGATAAAATAAAAATGAAACGTACAAATTAAATTAATTTCAAATATAGTATCATATCTATTTGAGTATCTCAAAGTGGTTGAAAAAATTGTTAAAGATTCTCTTACCCCCTATATATTTTGAAATATATATATATATAATTTTAATTTTTCAAGTCAATTTGTTTTATATTTTAAACTTGATATAGTTTATGCAAGTTTTTAGAATTAACAAAAGTCAGAGAATATGTATGATAAAGTGATATATATGTATGATAAGGTGGACTATGTGTAAAATTGGCTGTTGATACAAATATGTCAAATGTTTTAGTAATAAATAATAAAAAAAAAATAAAATACTTTATTCATTTCAAATTAATTACCATACTTCTTCATTTTTGAAACGTCTCAAAGCATTCCTTGCTTTTGGAATCTACTAACATTTTTGTAACTTGATTGAACCTTGGAGTATTAACTTCACACTCCAAACTAAAATGAATTTAGTAAACTTCAATGTTTTATTTGTTATGGTTATTATTATTTTTTTTGCTAATTAATTATTACTCAAATTACTTTTTTTTTTGTGTGGGGGACAGGGCCTTATAAACCCCAACAAAAATAGGTTTAAGCTAAACAGCCTAAACCCCAAACCTTAACAAATACTACCCCAGAGAAGGGAAGAGCGAGAGATTCCAAGATTTCACCAATTCAAACATTTCTCCCAAAAAATCCCTCAATCATGAGATCAAAAACCCCTCTTAGGTCTTTGAAATTTGTATGTCAATCGGCAATTTCCTCTAGACACCTCTCTACTTCGTCTCCCTCCCTCTTTCCTAAACAGTCTTCGCTCTTGTTCAATCAAGCTGTGCCTCGTCAATCGCCTCCTCTTTCATCCCCATTTGCCTCTTTCGTTCGCCATTTCAGAGGTCCTCGCGATCCCAACATCAGGTAATTTTCCCTCTCACATGTGTTTTAATCATATCTATAGCTGTATAATTTGTGAGAACTGGTGGGTAGATATGAAATTGCACCTCCAATGAACTGGGGAGTTCGAATTGTGCCCGAGAAGAAAGCCTTTGTAATTGAACGATTTGGAAAATATGTGAAGACGCTTACTCCTGGAATTCACATCTTGATTCCCTTTGTTGACCGAATCGCCTACGTCCATTCATTGAAGGAAGAGGCAATTCCAATTCCTGACCAGTCTGCTATTACCAAGGACAATGTCAGCATCTTGATTGATGGAGTTCTTTATGTTAAGGTATGCGACAATGTTACTTTTGTTTTGACTTTTCATTTTTCAGTTCTTATTAGTGTCCAAAAAAATAAAATAAATTATTTTCTACTAGTGTGTTGGTTCGTTGATTGTATTTTTGATTGATTGAACAGATTGAGGATCCTAAATTGGCATCTTATGGGGTGGAGAATCCGTTGTATGCAGTAATTCAGCTCGCACAGACAACTATGCGTAGTGAGCTCGGTAAGATTACTCTTGACAAGACGTTTGAGGAGAGAGACACCTTGAATGAGAAGATAGTGGTGAGATTTCATTTTCTCTGAATATCTGTATATACATTTTTATTTATCTTCATCCAAAAGCAGGCAGCATAAGTTGTTAGCTATTAACTTATTTATTTATTTTAGTCCTGTTCTGAATTTTTTTTAAAGCTTATTAATTGTGAAAAGTATTCCACCTACATCAAATCTATTGGTAATTGGTTTAACTGCCCCCACAAAATTAATGTTATCTGTAATAAGAAAGCAATATACATGAAACTTCATTCAGCTTGGACACCTTGTGGTTTGGCTTCAGGAAAAGGTCGGACACCTGTAATAAGAGTTAGTGTTACGGGATATTAATATCTTAAACCTATTTGCTGTGTGTCTGCTTTTAGGTGTTTCTGTGTAGACCAAGTCTAATACAAGTGTAATCATTTTAGAATGATTTTCAGTTGAAGTATTTTGGTAGAGCTAACTTGTTTATCCTTTACACCAAGCAATAAGCAATGGATCCAGCTATTCTATACCTCAGAACAGAATATGAATTTTCTGTTGAGATAATGTCCACGTCACCGGCTTTATAAGCTCTTGTTGCTTATGAGCGCTGTTATTTATAATTTGTAACCTCCTTGATAGATTCTTGTCTTTAATATGCTAACATTATGTAAAATTTGTTTGTGTGTTGACTTGTTTATCTTTTGTATACAATAGAAAGATAGCATAGGATATTACTACAGGTTTTGTTTAGAGCACCTAACTTGAAAATTGTTACGTGAAAAATCCTATATCGAACGAGAAAACATTGATTGTGTAGAGACTTGGTAATACCAATGTAAATTTTAATGCTGCCTTTAATCGTTGATATCTGAAATCGTACTAGCCATATGGCCCATATTTAATCAAAACATTTTCCAGATGCTTTATTAATATTTTTTTAATTAGATATTTATATATGATCAGCATGTCAGAAGTCAAGATCATTATGGTTAACATTTTATCTTGTCATATGCTTAGTTTACTGCAAAAACAAATTGTATATTTTTTTTGCAGATGGCTATAAATGACGCTGCAAAAGATTGGGGGCTGAAATGTCTTCGTTATGAAATAAGTAAGGATCTTTATTTGCTGATTTGTTTAACTGGAATATTCCATTGCAACTTCTTAGAAATCTCACAGATTTTCTTCTTTAGGGGATATATCTCCTCCCCGTGGAGTAAGGGCAGCTATGGAGATGCAGGCAGAAGCAGAACGCAAGAAGAGAGCTCAAGTTCTGGAGTCTGAAGGTGATGACAATTTTTTACTCCTTCACGGCTCCTCTTATTTGTTTATAAACAGTTTGAGTCTATACATGTGCTGAAAACTGCTGAGTTTTGGCCTTTGGGTGAGGCATACTTGTAAATGCTACATGTTTACTTTTAACTATTTTAGATAAGAAAAATAAATCATCAAATGTTTATTTGTATGTATAATACTACCTTTGTATTCCGAACACAACAAAAGGAGTCAAGCCCATTCACTTGTATCGTTTACGAGAAACAGTCCAAACTTAATTATATGCAAGATAATATTGTTTTGGAAAAACAGATCCCCTTAAAAGATTAAAACCAACTGTGATTCCCATATACGAAATAGGTCCTACTATATGCACCAGGGGTCCAGAAATACAAAACTTACAAATGTTGTTTTATCATATGACACCACACAAAAATGCAACATCAAAGCTGATTAAGACACAATGAATGATATCCCAGTGAATGGAGATATTATAAAAGATTCAAGGACCTTCAAATTCATTAGGACGGATTTCTCCTAAAGCGACTTATCAAGAGAAGAGAAAGATTTCCCCAAACCAACCTTAGTATTTGCTTTCCAAGGTTCTACAATTTCCCCCTTAATCTCATCTCTTAAATGCTGTAGAATCCATTAGAAAGATTTCCAAAAAAGCATTCTCTTCTTCCCATGAGTGTACGCATGAGAAATTTGTTCTCTTCTCTCATTTATCCTTTACATTGATGTGATTTTCATTTAACAGGGGAAAGGCAGGCACACATCAATATAGCTGATGGGAAGAAGAGTTCAGTTATTCTTGCATCAGAAGCTGCAAAGATGGACCAAGTTAATAGAGCTCAAGGTTGGTTATTATATTCTTATATAGTCAATCAAGTTATTGTTAACCTCATTTCAGCCTGAGGGCAAAATGAGTCTTAAATATTACTACTGCTGGGCAAGTTTGCTTGTTTAAAAATTCTCCCTCCATCCTATTTCACATGTGCTCCTTCATAAATGTTCATGGTATGAGCTTTAAGACAAGACACAAGTGAACTCAACATATATATATATATATATATACATATGTATATTATTTGGTTAGTAATTTTATGATAGAAGTTAAAAAGTAAATTATCTACTTATATCATTAAAGTACTCCCTTGCGTTGCTTTGAAAAGGACATAAAGCTTGGGTAGTATTAGAGTATTAGAAATCAATACCTCTGACACTGGTAAACATTGTGCTCTTTTTTTCGGTCTGAAATTGGAATCTATTGTCAGTTTTATGTGTTAGCATATATGTGACACCCCCAAATCCGGTACCTTCAAACCTGATTCCGGTGCAACACGACACTAATCATCCACATTCATCCATACATATAATTCTACCAACATGAAAGTAATTACTAGTTATTACAGACATGTTTTTACAATTTCCAGGTTCTAAGATCTTAAAATCTTCATTACATGAGAATACATACACAATATTTATTACAATACGTCTAACTATTACAATCATCTTCTACTCGTTCATCTTCCCCTTTCTTTTATCCTTACCTGAACCTTTTAATTTCAAGCAAGGTTGAGCGTTCGATTGCTCAACAAGTATTAACAATTAACAAGCAACAACAAAATCAAGAATCAAATCTTATTTTCATACTGAACTTCAGCAACTGAACAATAATTGTGAAGGCATTTCTAATCATTCTGAATAACAAAACTTCTGGTTTAACAATTTTTGAAACCTTGAACATTTTCATTTCATAAATGGTTTAATAGTAGTTCAACTATAAACCGAACAAATTTTCCTCAGGGCACTTGAGGTGATTAGCCTATTGTATCCTATGTTGTACAACATTTTACTGTAAGCGACTATATGCGTTTGTTTTATCACCCGACATGGCCAAATAGTAAAATCGACCAAAATTTCCTAATATTGGGATCGTTCTTCCCAGTTTTTCATCGGAAATCCAAACCAAAGCAATTTGATTGGATCTCTCTACTTAACATCAATAATATTTGAAAATTTTATATCCAAATCAACTAAACATTTAAACATATGTCTAGCAGAAACAAATGACATTGACATCTCTTCTTAAACGGTTCATGAATATTAGAACGTCTTCATTAATATGCATTATAGCAAAGTTGAACAACTTATACAAGTTTCAAAGGATTTGCGCGAGTTCAAAGTTCACGCAATACACAAGTAAGTATTGCATAACTGAAATCATACATACGAATATTCACAAGAATATAGTTCACATACGTGAAAGTTATTGTACAAGATTCAAAAACTTGCATTCAATATACAAAATTGAATGGAGTTAGGATACTTACCTTAAACATTCTTTAAATTCAACGATAATCGTCCTTCAAAACGTCCTACACATTTAAGTTCATATCCACATACCAATTAGTCACGTAAAGATGTTTGTTACCGGCTTACGTTAACTTTATTTCATTTTCTAAAACATATTTTTATTCAAAATTTGACTTTAAACTATGTTGTTTAGACTTGGCCTCGCGCCAAAAACACGCTCAACGCTTGTTGAACACGTCCCCGACAATATCCCTAACATCTAAGTTCATAAAAGCTCTTCATTCGGCATTGCCTTGTATTGGCGCTGCGGCGCCCGATTAAGCCTTGGTAGCGGTGCCGGCCAAAACTCGAACCTAATGCAGTTGAGCACTGCGGTGCCCAAATGAACTAAATAAGCAGCGCTGCGGCGCCAACTAAGAAACTTATATTTTTCAGTGTTGTGCAATCTCTTCCTGCACCTACTTTCGAAAATCGTAACTTTCTCACTCGAAATCGGAATGAGTCCGTTCTCGGACTTTCTTGCTCGTAACATTTTCTACACATCCCCGGATGAAATATTTTTTTGATTCTTTGACTAGCTGGAAAATTGACTCAAAAAAATCATTCGTGAGCCAGTTTTCGCTAAATGACATTTTCAACGTTGGATTTTCAAATCTTCACAACTCGTTCATCTGAAGTCGGATTAAACTCGTTCTTGAGCCTACAGCTCAACTTATTCTACGAATTACAAAACCTCAGAAAATAGAAACTTTCTGACAGAGTTAATTACCCGTAAACTTGGCTCTGAAATCGTATCAAGCTAGAGTTTTTCATGTTTTGTTAACGTCTTTTACTAAAAATTTATGACATGTTTTTACTCCGTTCCACTTGGAACATTTACGTAACCCCCCTAGGTACGTTTCCTTCTTTTTGGATTTCGATTTGTCCATACAGACAACTATTAACACTAGTCCGATTCCTCTAAACAAATATTGTTCATCCTTTATGCTTAGGCTTATGTTTTTAGTGTTTTGTTCACTTGACATGCATATTATCGGGTAGTTTACAAGATATAAACCATACACAACATCCTTATTACTCCAAGATCCTTCATGATCTTCCATTCACAACAACCACCACCAACTAAGAAAAACTTAGAAAAAGAGATGAAGATGATAGGGTTTAAGGCTTACCTTTGTTGTTGTTGGTCTTCTTCCTCCTTATGCTTGATCCGAGCTAGCTTTTACTCTCTCTCTCTTCTATATCCGACCACTTCTCTCTCTTTTCTCTCTTGCTCTTTCTTTTTTGCTCTCTTTAAAACACTTAATTTGATGAAGTGAATGAAGAGAAATGGAAGTATACTTGCAATATACTTTCATCTAACCACTAACCATGCTTTAGTTAGTCTAACCAACCAAGGTAAGCTAATCAAGGTTATGCTAACCATCCACAATTAGGCTAACCTAGGTTGGGTTAAGGGTGCATAATGATGGAAGAAGAAGACTTAATGGTTAAGATAGCTTCATGGGAGAGACAAGCAATTAATGCTTTGTCCAATTAAAATGAAACTTTGGCAAGTGACTCACCACTTGGTCCCCCCATCCGGCCTTGGTCGGATTCCCCTTCCCATTTTACATCTCATTTGGCCTTTTGCTTTAATTATAATTTCATTGACCCCTTCCAAGAATCTAGGGCTTAACCCTAGCTTTCAACACTTGGCTCCAATTTAAACCCAAATTCTAGGCTCAACCCACTCAACTCTAGCCAAGCCATTCAAACCCTAGTCTCTTGGCTCAACTCTAGTTAAGCCATCCTAATCCTAACCCTAACCAAATCTTTCACACCCTAGGCTCGGTTAGGTCAAACCGATTCGAGTACTAATTTTCTTTCTAGTTAAGTTTTCTAACCTTTTCAATTACGTTTTCGTAACACGTTCGATTAGTTGAAAAATCGACTTTCACGTTTCGTAATTTCAATTACGCTTTCCGTTCCCATTTTCTGAATAAACGCTATGTCGTAATTCGAAAAAACGAAAATGTGGCGTAAATAGCGTTTTTACGTCTTTTTCTCGAAAAAAATTATTTTCCTCCTACGATCTTCAAACACACATTCACATACACAACACATTTTGTGGTCATAATACAAACATAATCACATAAAACATAAAATTATCCATAAAATCTCATTTTATTAGATAATTGCTCATAATCCTAGTTACAAGGAGATTCGATCAACACGATCATTACAATATAACCTTCTCTGTTACTTAATGACCAAATTTCAAACCAAAAGAAGCTTGCAACTAGAGGATAATGCGAGTACAATGAAGTAAACTCACACAATTTGACTTCTCCTTTCAGCTGAGGCTCATAATATGTTCTTTTGACTTCCTGTCATATCAAATTGTGGATTATTTCCTGGTCTATGATGCTCTGGCCCTTTTCTTTCTTGACCCCTCCAAATGGCGCCCTAGTTGACCATCTATTTACATCACACTCATCACTGCTCAGCTGAAATTGTGTCTTCATATTATATCAGGAGAAGCAGAAGCCATACTTGCTAGAGCACAAGCAACATCCAAAGGAATAGCTATGGTGTCACAGTCTCTTAAAGAACATGGGGGCGTAGAGGTAATACTTTTCACTGCTCTGATTGCATGTAATATAAAATACTCTCTGCTGGTGAAGTGCAATCTGCAGACCCTATCTGCTTTAATTTGCAAACTAGTCTTTCATTGTAGACAAACTAGAAATGGATCTCGATACCAGTAGTAGGTTATTTGATTGAATAGAAAATGAGAAGTAATGATTAGCATGATATTTCAGGAAACATATGTGCCAATACATTGCAGAGGGTCAAAGAGTTAATGAGCTCATTGCTCGATACATTGCAGAGGGTCAAAGAGTTAATGAGCTCATTGCTCGATTTTGATAACGCTTTTTACTCTTTCAATTCTTTTCTCGTGAATACATAAATTTTGAGTAGGGTTCCCATTCTATCACTTCATTTGCGTACTGTCTATGATATATAACTGGAGGGAATTGGAACATTAGAGCTGCTTGCGCTTAATTTTGGCAACCCTTTCTACTTGTCCGTTCTTCTTGCCGGTGGATACAAAAATTTTAATTGGAGTTTTCCACTCTCTCTTCATTATTTTGTAAATATCTGTATGGATGTCCCCCATTCTAAATTTTTTTATGTATGGTTAGATTTAGCTAGTGCATGAATGCTACCTTGAGGCACAGATGTGCTTTGCATTTTGACTTTACTTCTTAGCTTCAGCAGTATATTTCAATTGGCATTTGGAACTTCGTGATATTGAAACTTCATTACTACATTTTCATTTATATTGAAACTTCATTACTAAATTTTCATTTATAGATGTACCTATTTAACTCCAACATTATCCCCCCCTCCCCCCCTCCCCCCCCCCCCCCCCTCCTACAATTTCTTTCCAAAAGAGTATATGTTTCCCTAAACCACACGGTGCCATATTTTTAGCACAAAAATGCTCTCATTTAGTTTGATATGTTTTTCATAGAAAAAAAATAGTAAAAACTTGTGACATTCAAAATTTTAAATTGGGATTGCAAAATCATATTGCACGAGCAGACTTCTTTGTGCATATACACATAATATGTATCAAGGATAAACTTTGTTGCGGAAATTTCAGGCTGCAAGTTTGAGAATAGCTGAGCAATATATTCATGCCTTTAGTAACGTGGCAAAGGAGGTAAAGCACAGAGCCAGCAAAAGAGTGTACCATATAATTTAACCTATTTCCATATCTTTCATTTACATGTTTTCTTGTTTTATGTTTACTTTTTATCTTCTAGGGAACAACTTTGTTGCTTCCTGTAAGTGCTTCAAATCCTGCCAGCATGATGGCTCAAGCTCTAGGCATATACAAAAATCTAATTGGCAACAATTCTCAGCATGGGCTTCCTGAGATCTCTCACACTGATTTTTACAAAAACATCAAGGATGAAACCCATTCTGAAGAAACTGAGAAAGACAGCAACTCAACTGTTGTATCCCTGAATCCAAATGATCCAGGGGAGCCTGTTTTCTCTCTCCAGAGCTCCAAGAGGGAGGACTAGAGGTGGTGCAATCATTAAAGTGAAAATCTGAATGTGCCACTCCATTTTGTAATCTTTTATTGATAGTTTCTTTTAGGTACAAAGATGGTTCCTGATATGCACTCATGATTTGGCTAGTTTATTTTGTTTATGAGAACATTCATCAACATACCGGAAGAAGAAATCAAAATCATATCGCAATTGTGATTTAAATTATCTCACAATTGTGAATTTTTTTCCCTTCTTAGCAAGTGTACCTACTCTTTAAGCAACTTCTTAACTTTGCACAATGTTACTGTAAGGAATTGGTGTTGGAAGAAGAAGCAAGTTCCATGTATACTCCCAGGTGTTCTGGAGATTTCACATTTAGGAAGGACCCTTTCGAGATCGCCCTCATCTAATAGAATAATCACAGTTACACTGAATTAAAAAGAATTTATAAAATCAAGACCAACATACCGGAAAAGTAAACTTACAACAACTAATATGAAGAAAAGAATTGATTTTGTATATTAATCGTAATTTTTTATTTTTTTTGTTAATTTCCACTAGCACACCTAAAATTATCGCTGAGCCAATAACCATACAACTATTAATCATAATTCTTGTCGCTGGGGCAACACAAATTTATGCACATGAATTAAGAAACTCATTTAATACTATTATTTAAGAATTAAAATTTGTATGAAATTTTATCACTACTTTTTGTGGGAAATTGAAAACTATTAATACAAGAGAGAAAAATTCTTGGGACAATGAGAAAAGTTACTGGTGATAAAATAAATAATTTATTTTCCTAAAAAGATGTAAACGACAAATAAATTAGAACAAATTTTTTTCTTCTAAAAAGACGGTTATTATGGAACCGAGGGAGTATTATACTAAAAGGTGTTAAAAATTTAATTTCTTCCCATAATAATACTCTCTCCATCCTTATTTAATTGGCGTTTTAGAGAACAAATTTTGTTCCTATTTATTTGACAGTTTGTAGATTTCTAAGAGACATTGATTACATTACTTCCTAAATTATCCCTTAATATTTAATACTCTACTTAATTCTCTCCTACTTTTTAAGACTATTTTCTCCCTCTTTTAATATCTTAATGATATGTTCTCTTTCTCTCTCTCTCTCTTTTATATTTTCTATATTTTCTATATCCTCTAACAAATATTTCTCTCTCATCTTTATCATCTACAATTTAACTTTTCATTTATCTATGCAAAAATATTTTTGATAATACATATTTTATTGGAGTAATTTTATGGAGGGAGTAATAATAAAACCCATCATGGATGGGGAAGAAACAAGAAGCTCCAGTTGTTCATAGAAGGCCGAACAAGACGAAGAAGTCTAGTAAAACGAGCCACACAATTTTAAGAGTCCTTTACATAAGTATACAACAAATATAAAGTAATTACAAGAAAAATGTATTAACTAAATAATTACAAAAAGAGTGTAATTAAGACTCATATTACAAAAATAGTACAATTCACATTAATAAAGAAACATAAAATCAAGGATAACTAATAATTCAAATTCAAATTCAAATCTTGTCTCTAACAATAATTTCAAATCCATATTTCAAAATTCAAATCAAAATGAGAAAATAAAAAATAAAAAATTATGAATGAGCTAATGTTCATCATCCTCCTCTCTCACCGCCACCGCTGCTGCCGCCACATCTTCGCCTCCACCGGAGTTGTTATTCTGAATTTCTTTTGACGATTTGGTTACCCACAAAATTGAAATGGTTACCTTTATACGAATTTTGACTAGTAACTGCATCACATTTAAAATAAAATTGGTAATCAAATAAAATTGAATTGGTTACCTTATCAAATGGTTTGGTAACCAACTATATAAAATTTGGTTACCAACTGCATCACATCTAAAATAAATTAGTAACCCAATAAAACTAAATTGGTTACCTTATCGGAAGGTTTAGTAACCAACTGCATAAATTTTGGTTACAAACTGCATCACATTTAAAATATATTAGTAAGCTAATAAAACTGAATTGGTTACCTTATCAAATGATTTGGTAACCAACTACATGAAGTTTGATTACCAACTGCATCACATCTAAAATAAATTAGTAACCTAATAAAACTGAATTGGTTACCTTATCGGAAGATTTTGTTACCGGTGAAAATAAAGAATGGACCAGTGGCGGTGGGAGGCGGAGGAATCGAGGAGAGGGAGGGGCGGGAGGAGGAGGGGGTGGGGCGTGGGATGTGGGGGGGGGGGAGAGGAGGGTGGAGGAGAAAGGGGGGCGGGAAGAGGGGGAGGAGAAAGGGAGACGGGAGGAGGGGGAGGCGGGAGAAAGGGGATGCGGAGGGAGGGGAGGAGGGGAGGTGGTGAGGCGGAGGCGGGGGCGGGAGGAGGGGGAAGGCAAAGGGAGGCAGAAGTGGGAGGGGGAGGAGGAGGGGGTGGCAGTAGGAGGAGAAAGGGGCGGGAGGAGAGGGAGGGGGTGGGGAGGGAGTGGCGGGAGGAGGGAGGAGGGAGGAGGGGAGGGGAGGAGGGGAGGCGGGAGGAGGGGGAGGCTGAGGGTGGGGAGGGGTTGGACAGGAGGAGGCGGAGGCGGAGGCGGAGGGAGGGAGGAGAAGAAGAAGGGAAACAGAAATGGAGTGGGAGAAAATCGTGAGAGAAATGTGGAAAAAATTGTGGGAGAGATGGGGGAGAAAATCGTGTGCATAATTAAAGGGATAAGATTACACTCTTTTTGTAATTAAGTATTGCATTTGAATTAATTGTGTAAATATTTAATGAGTGCACTTTTGTTGTAATTATATTTTTAAATGTAGTATAAAATGTAATTGTTCCCAATTTTAACCAACAGGAGCGCTTGGCCCTGCAACGGCCCATTTTCCCCATTACCCAACTCACAAAATTAATCCTAGCTTTGCAACATGGGTGCCCGTGTAAGACCCCAATTTTCATAAATAAAAAATTAATTTTCTCTAAATGTTATTTTGAATAATAAGGTGTGGATTTGATATAATGTTATAGTTATGGGTAATATTTATAAATTTTGTAAAATAAGCAAGTTGTCATAAAATATTTGTTTGGTCGGGGAATATTCGTTTTATCAGGAAATATCTGTAGGACGACACAATCATTGATGGACCCCACAACGAAATTACTGTCAGATATAGAAAGCGATAGAAATAACTTTTTTATTAAAATAACAGCAAAACATTTACCATTAACTGTTAAATACCCGGTGATAAAAGTATAGTAATACGTGTGGTTGCACAGTAGCACACAGTATTGTACAGTATCTTTGATTATTGATGCTTACTTAAGAAGTCACTCAATTTTATTCAATAATTACCACAGTAGTTGTTGCACAGTATCTCATATTATTGATTCAATTATTGTCACAATATCATCTGCATAATATTTTATATTATTAAATCAATAAATGAGATGACACAGTTATTCATATTATTATTTGTATTATTGACAATGTCTAGAAAGTTCTGTCGATGAAAGGAGTTAGGTCATTTAATTACGCGCAAATAAGGAGAAGTCCTTATCGGAAAGCCCACTCTTTCCTGGGAACGATCTGGTTGTTAATATTGTGAGTTATAATATTAATGATGAATAATTATTGAAAAACTAAAAATGTGTTTATTGAAGACAAGTGATTTATGATAAATAGAGGGGGTTTTCATGAAGTATTTATTGTAAGTTTGGCTTATTACATGAACCCCCAGTTACTCATTTTTCAAAATCACCAGTAGAAAGTTATCTCAGTTGTTGTTTTATTATTATTATAATAGTAATAAAACAGAAAAACTTTTTATATAAAACAGAATACTTTTTATATTATATATAAAGTTATTCGTTTTATTAGATTATAAATAGAATATATTATATTTTATATAAAATTTTCGTTTTATTAGAATATTTTAATGTACAGTAATGAATAGTAAAGATCAGATTTATGCGCCCGTGAATTCATCCGAAATTCAACTGTTCATCCGTGATTAAATAGTTCCTTGTCATTCTCCTATAAATAGGATGCTTATTTTAGAAATGAAAATCACACCAGAATCAAAGAATTTTTCTTCTATAATATTGAGCGTATTTCTTTTGAGTTTAAGAAAACTTTGAGTGTAACAAATAGTGCAAGTTTTTTTCAAGAATATCCCCGTTATACCAATCAGATTACTCTCCTACTAAGGTAAGAGATATTATTTTTGTTCAATATTCGTTAGAAATAATATTTTCTTCAATATTGTATAGTATGTAAGTAATATTATTTCGTTTCATATTCCTAAATCTACATTTATTTTGATAAGTATTGATTCTATACTACTTGAAATTAATATAATATCCTTGAAATTTGCGCTTTATCTAATATCGTTTCACTGAAATATTTTTTAAAACTTTCTTGTTAAATTTTAATATTTTCACGTCAGAGTACTATTCATGAGCATTATTCATACATACGATACTATTCATACATACAATACTATTCATGCATACGGTACTATTCACGAAGTACTATTCATGACAAAAATTGATTTCTTTTCTGTCCAAATTATTTTTGATACATGAATATTATTCTTGAATTTTAATCCACAAATTAGTTATCATGTTGACAATTTAGACATTCGTAAACTCTGGATAAATTGAATTATAAATCTTTAATATTAATCCTTAATTTCACTTGATTGATTTCTTATATCATTGTCATCATTCTCATGCTTATATTGTGGTGAAAGTCATCTTCGGCCCGTAGTGCATAAATGGACTATTGATTGGTATGATTATGACTATGAGTTATGTATCAGTATAATCATGATATGTAATATTACAAATGATGTGATAAAAGTCCTCTTTGGCCCGTAGTGCATAGATGGACATTGTTTGGCATGATCATGACCACTAGTGATATTAACGAATATCCTTGGCCCGTAGTGCATGGATAATTCGATGATAATTGTAATGAGGACTTCATTTGAGTTTGGATATTATTTCTGAGATAATATTCGTGTTAAAATTCTCAACTTATGTTTTGTCGTATTATGCACGACAATTAACACGAATACGACAAAACATAAGTTGTGAGTTTTAACACGAATACGACAAAACATAAGTTGAGAGTTTTAACACGAATATTATCTCGTAGACAATATCCAAACTCAAATGGAGTCTTCATTACAATTATTATCACACTATTTTATAGAATAATGAGGACTACTATAGCAACCATCTCGGACCGTCACTCTATTTCCTGACTAGTCACAGCTATATTCTCATTTTTTTCAAGAGAACAATGAAAGAAAATGGTAAACTCGACTAGCCCAGTAAAAAATATTATGACTAAGATAATGTAGAATAAATTATCCTTAGCTTTCAACAATGTAAAAACTGATAGAATACAATAGATAATAAGTTTAATTGCAGCGGAACAAGCAATCCATTAGAAGAGTCAAGTAGAACATGATGTCTACTATCTTCTATGATTTAAAAGTTCATCATCAATATTTTATCTCTGTAAAATATTTTAATAAATAATCCACATCACCGAATTATCCATGCACTACGGCCAATGATATTCGTTAGTATCACATCCACGAATTATCCATGCACTACGGGCCAATGATATTCGTTATTATCGCCAGTAGTCATGATTATGTCAAACAACTGTCCATCAATGCACTACGGGCCAATGAGGACTTTTACCACATCAATTGTAACATTACATGTCATGATTATACCGATACATAATTCCTGATCATAATCATACCAATCAACAGTTCATCTATGCACTACATGCCATAAATCGCTTTCATCACAATATAAACATGAAGATTATGATAATGATATAAGAATCAATCAAATGAGATCAAGGATAAATATTAAAGAATTTTTTTTAATTTATCCAGAGTTTAAGAATGTCCAAATTGTCAACATGATAACTAATTTGTAGAGTAAAATTTAAGAATGATATTAATGTATCAAAAATAATTTGGACAAGAAAAAAATTATTTTTTGTCGTGAATAGTACCCAGGTGAATAGTATCTGAGTGAATAGTACCTCGTGAATAGCATTTTATGAATAGTAAAAGATTAAAATTTAACAAGAATATTCAGAAAAATATTTTAGTGAACCAAAATTAGATGAAACGCAAATTTCAAGGATATTCTACTAATTTCAAGGAGTATAAAAGCAATACTTATCAAAATAAGTGTAGAATTTAGAATATGAAACGAAATAATATTACTTACATACTACAGAGTATGGAAGAAAATATTATTTCTTACGAATATTGAATAAAAATAATATTCCTTACCTTAAAAGGAGAGTACTTCTGACTAGTATAGCGGAGATATTCTTGAAGAAAACTTATACTATTTTCTACACTCAAAGCTTCCTTAAACTCAAAAGAAATACGCTCAATATTATAGAAGAAGAATTCTCTAATTCTGGTGTGATTTTCATTTCTAAACTAAGCATTCTATTTATAGGAGAATGACAGGATATTGTCAGGAATAAACATGTAAATGATATTCCTATTTATATATAATTTGATTTGATTATGATATATATGAATGAATATGCAAGTATGCTTGCATTAAGAAAAGCTGTAAAGTCCTTTGATAGATAATAGAAATATATGTACAAAGACTTAGAATGAATTGATCAAATGTGTTAGGTTGATCCTATATAAGCAAAACAACTTTGTAAAGTCCTTAAAAAGAAATGATGTACAAGGACTATAAATATAGAAAGATGAAGCTTGTTAGGTTGATCTTATGATGTAATATATAGGCTTGTCTGATCGTCGAGCACTGCACCAGAAATCGCAGTCTGCCAGGAGAGTCAAGAAAAACTCGAGAACTATCGATGCCGAATCGTTATCTGCAAGATAGTAGATCTCAGAGTTCGTAGACTGCCAGGAGACATGAGGAGGATCGTAGTGTGTCGAGAAGAACTTACTCAGAGCCGTAGTCTGCTGAAAAAGTCATGTTCAGAATCGTAGAGACAACCAGCCTACGAACCGACCGAGTATCTGTCGAAGCCAAGTCAAGAATTGTAGACTACACTGGGAATCGTAGAGTCTACTGATCATATCAGAGGCAGAGATTGTAGTCGAGCAAGATCAGATAAAGACAAAGAGCACAAAGTCAAAAATTATAGAGTGTCAAGATCAGATCTTGGAGTCGAAGTGTCTGCACAACTGAAGTTGAATCGTAGTGTGCAGAACTAAGACCTCAACAGAAGTGCTCACAATGCCAAGGCATAATCGTAGAGCAAATATGATTCTCAACAAACGAGCACTCCCAGAATGTTCAAAGAAATGAAGCCTCTGATCTAAACTGCAAAGATACATTCAACAACAGGAAACCAGAGAGCACTCAACGAATGACATACAAGCTAACAGAAGATCCAAGCACCAACCCAATCAGCATTCAGATTGAGTTGGGAAGCCATTCAAGATGAAGTCTTCCACAAGTTGATCAGAAGAAGACTTCAGTAACTGACTAAGGAAAGTCAGCAAGTGTAGTAGCTGTCAAGTAAACAGAAGACAATGATCTTTGAGGCAACCAAGATCGTAGTGTTTGCCAAACAAAGGAGGAACTGATGGAGTGTATACAAAGATACTGGTCAGCCTCTAAAGAACAAGGTTAAAGTGATTAAGAATTGGGTCATTCCATTGATGATAACTGAACGGGAGATCACAAGGAGAAAGCGAGTCGGACACGCCACAAATATGAAGTGTCTTGCTATTCAGAAGGGGCCAAAACAAAGAGTCAAGCCATAAGTATCTGAGAACAGTCGAGGCAAACAGAAGTGTTGAAGCACTGCACAAGAGAAGGAAGATGTATTCTACATTGAAGATCCAATCAACACTCTTCAAGATCGTAGTGTTGTCTCTACCTGTCAACTAGACACTAAGATCAGGTCCAAGAAAATGTGCATCAGAATCATAGAATTCAGTTATCTGAAGGTTGAAGCATTGACAACGGTTCAATCTGAAGATTGATGGTCGAACAGAGCTTATTGAGAGCATCGATGCAAAAGGACAACCTCTGATCGAGAAATCAGAAGGAGAAAATAAAGTTGACTACCTGCCCAAGACATCAAAGTGACATCTCTGACAGTGTAGATGAAACAGTAGACTGCAGTGTCAGAAAAGGGGATGTCATGTCACATATGCAGTCTACACCAAATAACTCGAGATCTACAAAGCAATTCAAAAAGATTTTAACGGCTACTTTCCAACGGGAAGATTAGGAATGAGTATAAATCAACAGAGCTTCAAAGATCAAGAGTTACTGATGATTGTTATGTTACAGAATCGTTGAGTTGGTAGAATGCTAATGTTGACTCTACAAGTTCCACTTAAGCTTAACAGAACAAGTCTTAGTGACAGTGAGACTACGAAGGTGGAAGTGAAGCAGCTTTGTAGAAGGACTTAAATAGACCAAAGCTTCACTCAACAAAGATGAGAATGCTACTTGAATTGACATCTAAGTTGAGATCCGAGAAGGACAAGAAGATAAAATTCAGAAGAGTGGCAAAGCACAAAGCAGATCCTGAGAGCCACTCTATGATTCACCATGAACCTAAATTTGAACCAGAGCAAGTGCAGAACCATGTCTGCCAACATGTTAATAAGGGTTTAAGAAATGGTGATGGTGCACAGTTGATACTATATGAATATGAGCAGAACAGAAGAAGATCAGCTGCACCAAAGAAGATGTGGTCAAGACTTGAAGCAGAATGCAAAGAGGACCACACCAAGCTGTTAAGTACAGAAGATGTTCAGAGCTTAAAGACATCTTAGCAGCTCAGGACCACCAACAACAACAAACAACAAACAACATCAACAAGAAGCCAGGGTCTGAGGGGTCCTTGTCCGAAGGGACTAAATGAAGTTCCAAGCCTGCTGAGCTTGAAGAGTTCCTAAGGAACTAGAGAAGTTCTAATGCTGCTGGCCTTGAAGAGTTCTTAGTGAACTGAAGTCCCAAAACTGTTGGTCTTGAAGGAAACTTAGTGATTCAGGGTGCTGCCCTTTCTTAGTGGAAATCCTGCTAGTTGAAAGCATAAGAGTGGATTAGGAGCTTGAGTCTCTGAACCACTTAAAATCTCTTGTGTCTTTTACTTTATGTCATTTATATTATATACTTAATTGCTATAACTGCTATGTATGTATTAACTGCTTACCACTGAACTAACTCTAAGAAAAATGTATGCATAATTATGGATATATCAATGAAAATGATCTTTTACTTATTATGTTGTGCTTGAAAAGATTCTTATGTTTGTCATATGCTAAATCATTAGCAATACAAAATCAATGAGAAAAGTATTTAAAATCAAAAAGAATCTATTCAACCCCCCTTTTAGATCTATATTGTGCCTACTGGGAACTAACAGATACTATTTAGGGGAAAAAATCACGGATTGCACGGTAAGGAATCACGGGCGCAGAAAAATTCGACTGAAATTTCTGATTATTACTATGCAGTACTATACAAATACTATGCAGTATTATGCAATATAATAAAATATAATATATTTTATTTATAAAAAAGTATTCTGTTTTATATAAAAAAATTCTGTTTTATACAAAAATTGAGATAACTTTCTACCGACGATTTTGAAAAATGAGTAAGTGGGTCGGGGTCCATGTAATAAGCCAAATTTACAACAAATGTGAAGCCCCAAAAATAGGTCCATTCCACCCAACCTATTCTAAGTCGCCAAATATATGGTACAGAAAATAACTACAACTTTATTACAATAATTATCGTGCAAAATACAACAATACATATTCTGTGAGTTTTGATACAAATATATACCAACTGTGACTCTCATTCCAACATTGGATAACACGTCACAATGACACCTTATATAAAGGTATAGTCAAAAACTGTTCTAGAAATTAAAATATTTGGGAAGTGCTCAAGGAAACCTTCGTACATGGGAGCCCATGCGTCTAGATTATGATAGATATCATATGTCCACAGAATTATTCTTGGTTGACCCAATAGACCCCAAAGAAAAATGAGAAGATTACTATCATATTTTTTCCAATGGTGAGTCTTCTTTTGACATATCATTATCTCCACTGTCTCTAATTGAGATTTATATTTCAACCAAACACCAAGATTATATAGGTAGTGCTCGTAGATATACTCAGCAAGTGAATGTGCACAACCCTGTCTTATGATGACACAAGGTTGTATGTCATTAGACATCTTGTATGATAGTGGCAAAGCACCTTTCCAACGTTGGGTTCGCCTCACCCTATTTGATTCACCAAATATAACTACTAAATGATGTATAAAATATAACACACTTTTCTATACTGTTTAGGGAGAACCCCACAGCTAGAGACCACCGTTCTATTCCCTTGTTACCCCCGCTCGACCCAGCTACACTCTTATTGCTTGAAAAGAATTGTGAAGCAAAAGGATGAGCTCAACTAGCCTAGTAAGGAATATCATGACTAAAGATAAATAAATTATCAATAGCCTGCAACAGTAATAAATCAGAGATTTAGAACATATGGTAGATGATAAAATTTTTCAACCATAGTTGCAGCGGAATGAGCAATCCATTAGAAGAGTCAAATAGACCATAAAGTCTATTATTTTCTCCATGTTAAAAATCCACCAACAATGTTTTATCCCTGTAGCATCAATCAACAGTTCTGGTCCACAATCATATGAATAACTCATAATCATAATTGTGATTCTAAATTCCTCTTCGCATCCAGGACGAAGATAATTTTTATCACATGTCTTTACCTGAAACCCAAAGATCATGGTTATACCAAATCACAGTTCTTGTTCACAATCATACTAATAAATTCATCTTTGCACTACGGGCCAAAGATATTCAACAACAGTTCATCTTTGCACTACAGGCCAAAGATATTCAACAACAGTTCATCTTTGCGCTACGGGCCAAAGATATTCAACAACAGTTCATCTTTGCACTACATGCCAAAGATATTCAATAACAGTTCATCTATGCACTACGGGCCAAAGATATTCAATAACAGATCATCTTTGCACTACTGGCCAAAGATATTAATATCTCAAAGAAATATATAATCATTTCAAAATTTATATAAACAATAATTATAACCATGTTGATCAATTCACCTTTGCACTTAAGCTAAAAATATTCAATTATAAATTCAATGGTCATGATCATACCAGTCAATAATTCATCTTTGCACTACTGGCCAAAGAGAACCCATAGTCACGATCATACCAATAATCTACCCATCTTTACATTTAAGTCAAAGAGAAATATCATCATTAGGGTTATAAAAATGTTATACATGATAATAAAAATATTATAATCAACAACTGTATTTAATTACAAGAGTAAGATTCATAAATCAATGATAATTTGGTCAGAAAAAGAAACTAGTTTTATCGTGAATAATACCCGTGAATAGTAACTCGTGAATAGCAACTCGTGAATAGTAACTCCGACATAAAAAAGGTAAAAATTCCATAATAGAATTCATACCAATATTTCGGTATAATAATATTGAAAGAATAACATTTCTTAAACTTATAAATAATTTATTTTAATTGTTTACACTTTACTAAATAATGCATTTAATCATTCTAAAATGTCAAACTCATAAGATTTCATCACCAATAACCAAAACCCTCATCAAAAATCTGCATATACCTAATATAGGATTCTCAAGTCATAAAATCCTATTTTCTAATTTCTAACTTCACATAACATATTTAATTCATTTACTCATAACTAGTCTATTTTCATGAAAAATACCAAATAAGTACAAACAAATTTTCTTTTCTGGAATTTAGCAGAATATAGTCCCATATTGAACATATATTTTTCTCAGAATTTTTAAAATTCATTTATTATTTTTCATATGACCAAAACTGTTTAATATTTAGACATTTATCATAAATTATACTTTTATCTAAAAATTCCATAATTTACAAAGTATACTTCTGTTATAAACATGTACTCCCAATAAAAATTTTACCAATTTTGGTGTTAACCATAATAAGTTATAAGGGTTTACTTTTAAAATAGTATTTTCTCATAAAATTCATAACTCCTAATCTATCATCCAAAAATCGCCATTTTTGGACACAATCTAGAAAACTCTTCAAATTATCATTTTAATTTTTTCCAGAATTTTTGAAGGTTGAAAAAATTACGAAACTGAAAAACATAATAACCCTTACAATCCCTTACCTCAAAAGAGCAGTATTTCTGACTAGAATATCGGATGTAAAGCCGAAAGAACCTTGCACTGGATAGCAACTCTCAAAGTATCTAAATACTCATAAAAATACGCTCGATAATAAAGAGAGAGAAAACTTATGTTTCTGGTGTGATTTTCAATTCTAACTTAAGCACCTATTTATAGGAAAATGCTAGAACGCCAAAGGAGACTAAATAATAAAATATTAATATAATTTATTTTTCTTCTTACGGCTGCTTCCCTGACAATTCTCAGCCACCACACTTGAAAATTAATTCTAACACATGTTTATAAAAAAACAAAAATGGGTCCCACCCATAATAAAAATATTTTAATTTCTAAAATTTCAAGAATTCATAATAAATAGCCCTTTTATCATAAAAATACAAATTTTATGTCCATTCCACACGAAATTAAATTCTCTACAACTTCGCAGAAGAAAGTTTTTCTAAATTCCAAACATAATATATCCGAATTCCACAAACGGACAATTTTCAACACCTTTTAAAATTCATAACAAATTATACATTAATTTTTAACAGTTCAAAATTTGTGGATATATATTCAACTTATATATGTATAACATATCCAAAAATCATAACGATCCAACAGTCAGATTAAAATTATAACTCATGCAATAGGGCTTTAAAAACACCGATTTGATCTTTTAATACGCCCAATCCGACAAAATACTGATAAAACACCTCAACATTATTTCCTTCATTTATAACCACATAAATAAATACATCATTTATATCCGCAACAAATAAATATTTCCTTATCATATAAATCAATAATTAATTATTCACAAATAATGTGACGACCCCAAAATAGGTCCATTCCATCCAACCCATCCCGAGTCGCCAAATACATGGTACAGAAAACTACTACAACTTTATTACAATAATTGTCGTGCAAAATACAACAACACATATACTGTGAGTTTGGATACAAATATATATACCAACTGTGACTCTCATCCCAACCTTAGATAACACGTCACAATGACACCTTACATAAATGTATAGTTAAAAATTGTTTAAGAAATTAGAATCTTTGGAAAGTGCTCAAGGAAATCTTCGTACATGGGAGGCCATGCTTCTAGGTTATGATAGATATCATATGGCCACAGAATTATCCTTGGTTGACCTAATAGACCCCAAAGAAAAATGAGAAGATTACTATCATATTCTTCCCAATGGTGAGTCTTCTCTTGACTTATCATTATCTTCACTGTCTCAAATTGAGAATTATATTTCAAACAAATACCAAGATTATATAGGCAGTGCTCGTAAATATACTCAGCAAGTGGATGAGCACAACCCCGTCATATGATAACACAAGTTTGTATGTCATTAGACATCTTGTATGAAAGTGGCAAACACCCTTCCAATGTTGGGTTCGCCTCTCCCTATATGATTCACAAAATATAACTACTAAAAGATGTATACAACACACTTGTCTATACTGTTTAGGGAGAACTCCGCAACTAGAGACCATCGTTCTATTCCCTTGTTACCTCCGCTCGACCCAGCAACACTTTTATTACCTGAAAGGAATTGTGAAGCAAAAGGGTGAGCACAACTAGCTTAGTAAAGAATATCATAACTAAAGATAATTAAATTATCAATAGCCTTCATCAATAACAAATCAGAGATTTAGAACATATGGTAGATGATAAAAATTTCAACCATATTTGCAGCGGAACGAGCAATCCATTAGAAGAGTCAAATAGATAATACAGTCTATTATCTTCTCCATATTAAAAGTCCACCAATAATGTTTTATCCCTGTAACATCAATCAACAGTTCCTTTCCACAATTATATGAATATCTCATAATCATAATTGTGATTCTAAATTCCTCTTCGTACCCAGGACGAATATAATTTTCATCACATGTCTTTACCTGAAACATCAAAGATCGTGGTTATACCAAATCACAGTTCTTGTTCATAATCATACTAATAAATTCATCTTTGCACTACGGGCCAAAGATATTCATCCACAATTCATCTTCGCACCACTGGCCAAAGATATTTAACAACAGGTCATCTTTGCACTACGAGTCAAAGATATTCGTTAACAGTTCATCTTTGAACTACTGGCCAAAGATATTCATCAATAATTCATCTTTGCACTACAGGCCAAAGATATTCCTAAACAGTTCATATTTTCACTACAAGCCAAATATATTCATCAACAGTTCATATTTGCATTACAGACCAAATATATTAATATCTCAAAAATATATATAATTATTTCAGAATTTATATAAACAATAATTATAAACATGTTGATCAATTCACCTTTGCACTTAAGCTAAATATATTCAATTATAAATTCATTGGTCATGATCATACCAGTCACAATTCAACTTTTTACTATTGGCCAAAGAGAACCCTAGTCATGATAATACCAATAATCTACTCATCTTTACACTCTAGTGAAAGAGAATTTCAACATCAGGGTTATAAAAATATTATATATGATAATAAAATCAATATAATTAATATATAGTTTTAATCTCCAGAGTAATATTCATAAATCAACTATAATTTGGTTAGAAAAAGAAACCAATTTTGTAGTGAATAGTAACCGTGAATAGTAACTCGTGAATAGTAATTCTGACACAAAAAGATAGAAATTCCATAATAAAATCCATACCAATATTTCGGTATAATGATATTTAAAGAATAATATTTTTTAAACTTATAAATAATTTATTTTAATTATTTACACTTTACTAAATAATGCATTTAATCATCATAAAATGCCAAACTTATAAGATTTCATCACCAATAACCAAAACCCTCATCAAAAATCTGCATATACCATATATATGATTCTCAAGCCATAAAATCATATTTTCCAATTTTTTTTCTTCACATAACATATTTAACTCATTTATTCATAACTAGTCCATTTTAATGAAAAATACCAAATCAGTTCCAAAAATATTTCTTTTCTGGGATTTAGCTGAATATAGTCCCACATTGAACATATATTTTTCTTAGAATTTTTAAAATTAATTTACTATTTTTCATATGGCTAAAACCGCCGAATATTTAGACATTTATCATAAATTATACTTTTATCCAAAAATTCTGAAATTCATAGAGTACACTGATATTATATAGATATACTCCAAATAAAATTTTTATCAATTTTGGAGTTAACCACAAAGAGTTATAAGACGTTACTTTTAAAATAGTCTTTTCTCATAAAATTCATAACTCTTAATCTATATATCCAAAAATCATCATTTTTGGACAAATCAATAAAACTCATCAACATATCATTTCAAAATTTTCCAAAATTTTTTGAAGGTCAGAAGAAGTACGAACTGAAAAACATAATAACCCTTAAAATCCCTTACTATCCCCTACCTCAAAAGAGCAGCACTTCTGACTGGATATCGGATACGACGCTGAAGGAAACTTGCACTGATAAATATCAACTCACCAAGTATCTAAATACTCATAAAATACACTCAATAATCTAGAGAGAGAAAGAGAGAACTTGTTTCTGGTGTGATTTTTAATTCTAACTTAGCCCACTATTTATAGGAAAATTTTAGCAGACTTAACCTGCAACCTGATTGATTTACCTGCTACTATTCCCACCCATTACATTTAAAATAAAATTCAGCACATTTCTTCACCAACCACAAGTGGGGCCCACTCAATTTTAGAATTTTCTACCAAAATGCTAAATTTGGATACTTCGACAATTTCTGAACCATTCACCTCTTAAAATTCATAACAAATCATACGTTCATTTTTAACGATTCAAAATTTGTGGACATATACTCAACTTTTATATGTATAACATATCCAAAAATTACAACGATCCAACGGTCGGATTAAAAATTATAACTCACGCAATATATCTCAAAAGCACTGATTTAATTTTTAATACCTTCATTTCGACAAAAATACTGATAAAATACCTCAACATTAATTCCTTCATTTATAACCACATCAAATAAATTCATCATTTATATCCACATCAAATAAATATTTCCTTATCATATAAATCAATAATTAATTATTCACAAATAATATTACAGAATCACAATTATGACAACCATGCCGTTCCCAGGAAAGAGGGGGCTTTTCAATAAGAATTTCTTTTTACTGGCGCGCAATTAGGTGACCAAACCTCTCATTGACAGAACTTTGTAGACATTACCAATAATGCTATCTAATAATATTATTCAAATAATATGAATTATTGATCTGATAATGAGAAATATTGTGCAGTGATAATTATTGAAACAACAATAATATAAAATATCAACGCAGCAACTATTGAATCAATAAAATAAAATATTGAACAGTAACTACTGTAACAATTATTGAGTAGTGCCTTCTTACGTAAGAATCAATAATTCAAAAATACTGTGTAATACCGTGTGCTACTGTGCAACAACACGTATTATTTTATTTTATCAATCGAGTATTCCAACAGTGTTAACGGTAACGATTACGCCGTTATTTATAAAAACTTAATTTTGTCATTTTCTTCATCCGACAGTTATTCTGTTACGAGGCCCACAAATGGCTGCACCGTCGTACGAATATTCCCCGACAGAAAGAATATTCCACGACCAAACGAATGTTCCCCTACAACAATGAATATTTTATAACCACTTGTGTATTTAAAAAAAAATTCATATATCACCCTTAACTTTAACTTTTATCAATTTAACCATTTACTGAATAGTAATTATAAGAAAAATTGAATACTTTTATTTTATAAAATTCGGGGTCTTACAAATAATATTACAGAATCACAATAATGACAATCAGGTGGTTTCCAGGAAAGAGGGGGATTTCCGATAAGGATTTATCCTTACTGGCCCGCAATTAGGTGACCAAACCTCTCCTTGACAGACCTTTTTAGACATTACCAATAATACTATCTAATAATATTATTCAAATAATATGAATTATTGATCTGATAATGAGAAATACTGTGCAGTGACAATTATTGAACAACAATAATATAAAATATCAACGTAGTAATTATTGAACCAATAACATAAAATATTGAACAGTAATTACTGTAACAATTATTTAGTAGTGTCTTCTTACGTAAGAATCAATAATTCAAAAATACTGTGCAATACCGTGTGCTACTGTGCAACAACGCGTATTACTTTACTTTATCCACCGGGTATTCCAACAGTGTTAAAGGTAACGATTACGCCGTTATTTATAAAAACTCAAATTTGTTGTTTTCTTCATCCGACAGTTATTCTGTTATGAGACCCACAAATGGTTGTGCTGTCGTATGAATAATCCCCGACAACAAGAATATTCCACGACCGAACGAATATTCCCCGACAACAATAAGTATTTTATAGCAACTTGCTTATTTTGAAAAAAAAAATCATATATCACCCTTAACTTTAACTTTTTATCAATTTGACTATTTACTAAATAGAAAAATTGAATATTTTTATTTCATAAAATTCGGGGTCTTACAACAAATACTTCATAAAAAACCCCTTTATTTATATCAAATCATTTGACTTCACTAAACACATTTTTAATCTTTCAACATTTATTCATCATTAATATTATAACCCGCAATATTAACAACCATATCATTCTCAAGAAAGAGGGGGTTTTTCGATAAGGACTTCTCCTTATTGGCGCACAATTAGATGACCAAACTCCTTTTCTCAACAGAACTTTCTAGACATTGTCAATAATACAAATAATAATATGAATAACTATGTCGTCTTAATTATTGATTTAATATTATAAAATATTGTGCAGATGATACTGTGACAATAATTGAATCAATAATATGAGATACTATGCATTAACTACTGTTGTAATTATTGATTAAAACTAAGTGACTTCTCACGTAAGCATCAATAATCAAAGATATTGTACAATACCGTGTGTAACTGTGCAACCATGCGTATTACTGTATTTTTATCACCGGGTATTTTAACAGTTAACGATAAAAGTTTTGTCTTTATTTTTATAAAAAAACTTATTTCTGTCGCTTTCTATATCCGACAGTAATTCCGTTGTGGGGTTCACCAATGATTGTGCCGTCGTACGGATATTTCCCGATAAAAAGAATATTCTCCGACCAAACGAATAATTTATGACAATTGGCTTACTTTGTAAAATTTATAAATATTACCACACAACTATAACATTAAATCAAATCCACACTTTATTATTCAAAATGATATTTAAAGAAAATAAAATCTTTTTTCATAAAAGTTGGGATCTTACAGGGCTAGTTGAACTCACCCTTTTCTTTTTTGTTCTATTGTTCTTCTCAAGAGACGAGAATGTAGTTGGAACTAGTCGGGAAGTGGAGTAATGCATGATCCAAGTTGGTTATTATAACAGTCATCACTATTTTGTAAAATATTGTAACAATAATTGTATTGAGAATTTTATTTGAGTTTGGATATTGTCTACAAGACAATATTTGTATTAAAACTCTCAGCGTATGTGTTGTCGTATTTTGCAGGATAGTTGTATTAATGAAGTTTGTATTTTATTTCTGTACCATGTATTTGGCGACTCAGAATGAGTTGCGTGGACTTATTTTGGGGGCGTCACATTAATTTTCAATTTCTAATTGTATTATTTCATAAGAATATTATTATTTAATTATTATTATTTGTATTTTAGGTTATATTTGTTTACGATGATAATAATTTTTGGGATTATAATCGCAAGACTATTAATCCTATGATTAAATAATCTTAGTCACTTGTTTATTTTTTATAGGATTATTCATGAGATAATTTAAAATAATATTATATTATGTTTATTTTTTTCAGGATTAATTAAAGGGTTGGATAAAAAAATATCGTTTAGACTATATATTATACTCTTACCAATAATAACATATTTTAAACTTGTTTATACATTAAAAAAATAATGAATAAATAAATAATGCAAAATACATGATATGTGAAATATTAAAATTTTATTAGAACTCACCAAAATTATGTTAGTATTTATACTTTGTGGTTTTAATGATGACAATGTTTATATGGGCTTAATTGATTTTATTTTGACTTATAATTTAATTGGGTCATGTTATTCAAATAATTTTATGCATATTAATATAATGCATGAGTTATTGCATGGGTTAATACTACACGTTATTTGCTAGCCCACGAAATTTAATGCAATTTTGGAGTGAGTAAATCAAGGTGGTGATTTTTGTCACATGTTTTAAGTTGTTATATACAATATATATGTTTTCCAATCCTGATATGCTTTAAAGTCTAATTCAAAATTGGAGTAATTTATGGAGATTGGAAATCTGTTTAATATTCCTTAAATTTCTCATATTTAATTATGGGGATATATCTTTCCAATATATATATTTTGTGCTATCAATTTATACGGATTTGGGAGATATTTTAGGAATTGGTTTTATGAAGGATTCCTATTTAAAATTGATGGAGATATTATTGTGTCACATGCTAATCAGTAATTGCTATTTTTAAGGGATCTTGCTAATTACTAATAGGACTCTTTCAACTAGTATTTGATTCCTAATTGATTCCTTCACAACAGAATTTCTTTATCTACTAATGTTATATTTGGTAACGTGGATCTCCTATTTTCAATCAAAAAGATATAGACGTTGCAGGAGGATTTGAAAGGTTACATAGCCGTTGTTCTCTTCCTTATATATATACACTGTTTACACGGCTTCTTAGGAGACAAGACTACTGGGCAAAATTTCTTCAAGCTATTCAAGATACAAATCATCATATCACTATTTTAGTCTTGGTTTACATTGTTCTTATATTCATTATTTATATTGTAAACAAAGTACAAGTCTAGGTTGGCTTGGGGTTTTTATTTTAGTAATATTCAGTCTGTACAACGAAGGTATCAAAGTCTCAGAGGTGAGAGGTGTTGCAGAGGTGCAAAGGGGGCAGAAGTGTCCAAGTGATCGTCGTTGTAACAGGGAGTTTTTATTTACTTTGTAATTGCTGAGTATTATTTTAATAAAGTGAGTCTCCAATCCTAGTTGGGATTGGACGTGGATTAGGCCACTAGAGTAGAGGATAGGGGCTGAACCACGTAAAAATCTCGGTGTGATTTTCTACCTTTTTGCTTCCGTTCTTAACTGTTAATATTCTGCAGTTTTTATTGGTTTACGTTGAAAAAGTTTTATACTAATCCGGACAGGCATTAGCTGTCCGTTTTTAACAATTAATACTCTGCAGTTTTTGTGTGCGTCGAAAAAGTTTTACACTGATCCGGACAGGCATTAGCTGTCCATTTTTAACAGTTAAGAATATAACTAATACGGACAGGGTTCGACCGTCCGATTACAGTCTGTTATAGTTAACTTTGAAAATTGGTCGTTGTTGATCACGTCTAAGTATTTACACATATTCACCCCCCCTCTAGGTGTGCTTAATTGTAGAATTACATTTGGTATCAGAGCAAGGCTCTACTAATATTGATCTTTGCAGGTCGTAGGGAAAGATCCTATGGCACACCTTAGTTTTCAAGAAGGTCAATCCACAAGCCGACCACCGTTGTTGCTCGGAAGTGAAAACTTCAACTTTTGGAAGTTTAGAATGATGATTTATCTCAAACGAGACCCATGGGAATGGTGGGTTGTTGAGAATGGCCCTGTCATTCCAAGGCATGATGATGGAAAACCGAAGACTCTCATGGAAATGGATTCAAATGAATCATATATGTTTTCCTACAACTCCAAAGCCATGAACACGCTGCTAAGTGGAATGACTCAAGCTGAAATTGACAAAGTTTCCGCATGCACTACTGCTAAAGAAATATGGGATACAATCGTCATGAGCCATGAGGGAACTACAAAGGTAAAAGAAGTCAAATTAAGTTTACTAATGCAAGAATATGAACTTTTCAGGTTAGAGAAGAATGAATCCATCAAAGAAGCTCAAGCTAGATTCCTCACTCTTATGAACTCTCTAACCATGCTCGGCCGAAAAATTGATCAAAGGGAGATAAATAGAAAGATACTTAGAGTCATGCCCAAACGATTTGCACCAAAAGTAACAACTCTTCAAGACTCAACTACAATCAGTACGATGGAAACTCTAACTTTGTTTGGAGAACTTGAGGAATTCGAAAATCAACTTAAGAGGTATGATGAAGAAGATGAAGGACCTAAAAGAAAGACCTTAGCTCTTCAAGTTAAAAGCTACATAGAAGGGGACGATGAAGACTCCGATGAAGAAATAGCTATGATGTCCCGAAAATTGAGAGAGATGATTAGAAAGAAGAATAAATCAAAGTTTCAAGGCAAGACATTCAACAACAATAAAGATGCCAAGCAAAAGCCACAAGAAGATACCTGTTTTGAATGTGGAAGACCCGGTCATTTCAAGAGAGACTGCTTCCAATTAAAAAGGAAGAACAAAGCAAGCAATTCAAAAGGAAAGGCGTTAATGACATGGAGCGATGATGACTCCAATCATGACGAGGAAGAAGATGAAACTGCTCAACTGTGTTTCACTGGATTATGCAATCAAGAATCGTCTGAGGTAAACTCTGAACTTGGTGATATTTCTATTTCTGATTATCTAGTTTTAAAAAATGAAAATATTCGTATTAAAGAGAAAAATGCTCATTTAAAAAATTGGATAAAAGATTTAATGAAAGAGGTAGAAACACTGATTGAAGAAAAACAAGAAATAGTTAAAGATTGCTCATCAAGTGAAGTATCTAAGTTAAATGCTAAAATTGATTATCTTGAAAACTATAATAAAATTTTATATAATCGTGCAAACAAATTAAATGAAGAATTAAATGATATTAAAAAGGAAAATGATGTTTTAAAAGAAAGCTTGAAAATGAGAGATACTTGTATAGATGCTTTTAATGATGGAAAAATAATAAACATGCAAAATAATAATGAGGAGGAAATAATATCTTTGAAAAAGGATCTTGCAAAATTTGTTCAAGGAGAAGAGAATTTAAATATAATGTTGGGTGCGCAAAGGTCAAGCTTAGATAAACAAGGAATTGGATATAATCCCATTAAAAACATAAAAAGCACGACTAATAAAATTAGAGTAATAAATAATAAACCAAGGAACAAGCCTTTTTATTGCTCACCTTTTAGTACTTGCAAAAATTGTGGTTTAAAAGGACATTTTGAAACAAATTGTAATAAAATTAAAATAAAACAAGTTTGGGTAAAGAAAGGAGATTTAATTGTTACTAACAATACCGGACCCAAACAAATTTGGGTACCAAAACGATGAGCTACGTATTTGTTTTGTAGGTGTGTCTTAAAGCTAAAGTACCATCACATAAATGGGTACTAGACAGTGGTTGTTCTAGACACATGACGGGCGATAACACTAAATTCATCTCACTAACTACTAAGAAGGGAGGAACTGTTACCTTTGGAGATGACACCACATGCCAAATCGTCGGTAAAGGTAAAATTGGGAACGGTAAGGTTTTCATTGATAATGTTCATTATGTTGAAGGATTAAAGTATAATTTAATTAGTGTAAGCCAACTAATGGATAGTGGACATAAAGTGGTTTTTGAAAAAGATAAATGTGCTATTATTCATGTTTCTCACAATGTTCCTTTAATTGCTCAAAGGGAAGGTAATATTTATACAATTAATTTTGAAAATCAAAATGAAGATATTTGTCTAACTGCTATTCAAGATCAAACTATTCTTTGGCATAGAAGGTTAGGACATGTGCATATGGAATTGATTAACAAGTTAGTTACAAAGAACCTTGTTAAAGGTTTACCAAAGTTAAAATATGAGAAGACAGGTATTTGTGATGCATGTCAATTAGGTAAACAAGCAAGAAATTCCTTTACAAGCAAAAATCAGGTATCAACTTCTTTACCTCTTCAATTATTGCATCTTGATTTATTTGGACCCGAGAGATATGCTAGCCTAGGAAATAATCATTATGCTTTTGTTATTGTTGATGATTTTTCAAGATTTACATGGGTTTTATTTTTGAAAACAAAAGATCAAGCTTTTGCAGAATTTGAAAAGCTTATAAAGAATGTTGAAACAAAACACAGCCTCAAGCTAATTGGTATTCGGAGTGACCATGGTGGGGAATTTGGAAAAGACTTTATACCATATTGCAGTGAGAGAGGTGTTACACATGAATTTTCTGCACCAAGAACTCCACAATAAAATGGTGTAGTGGAACGCAAAAATCGTACTCTCCAAGAAACTGCAAGGACGTTACTTCAAGAAAGTAAGCTGCCTAAAAGATTTTGGGCAGAGGCTGTAAGTACTGCATGT